>CAUYQU010045543.1:0-106549 GCA_963574635.1 Cheracebus regulus | reverse complement strand
GGAGAATTCTGCACTTCTCAAGGCTTGTTATCATTAAGTATACATACTGTACAGTGCAGAAAACAAAAGTAGTCTAAGAAAGATTTAAAGCAAGTTCTGCCATGGAAACAACACTCAGATGAGATGCACTCTGATAATCATTGTTTTTTAGCCTTCTTTTTCAAATCCCAAACCTGAAATTCCAGTATGACTTTCCTGCCACCTGAACAAAACTCAGGACCTAAGAAGTAATGCACAAATGTTCTTCTTTCCATGGTCTCAAGCACCCCCTTGGCCTGCAGATTATAAATGTCATTATTTTTTCTCCCCATCTTGTACAGTTCATCTTAGAGTTAGCTACTTGTTCAGAATCCAACTTAAAACACCTCACTGGCTGGTATTTCTGCATTTGCAGCTGTATCCCTTGTAAGTCAGCTGCTGTGGTGCTATGTCCTGTCTTAGGGACCCTCACACTGACACTCCATCCCCTAGGTGTGCTTTGCTTGCGTGGATGGACAGGTGTTTCCTCTCGCACAGCTGTGTGGTCTTCACGTCGTCATTCATGCAGATGAGCTGGAGGAGCTGATATGCTATTACCAGGTGACCACATGCTCTCTGCTGGTAATGTAGATCACAAGTGATGCCTAAACAGTCCATACAAAGGCATGGTCATCCTCTTAGCATGTGACCGTCACAGTGCTGCATCTGCAGATGTGAAGCATGACCTCTGAGAGGAAGATTCATGTACTAGATGATCATTTATAAACGGAATTTGATTGTCTTGTTGGTGATCCTCGACCGCATGGCTGGCTGGAATTTTGTGTTTTTAAGGCTCTCTCCATTCCCTTGTGTTATTGGGCCTTCAGAAGGGAACGATGAAGAACAACCCTTGGATAACTTGCTGAGAATACTGGGCTGGTGGCGGCAGAGCTCTAGACCGTAGCCTAGTTCCCAGTGGTGCAGCCCCAGGGGGTGTGTTTATCAAGTGCCTTAGGAACAAAGCATGTGCAAGGAAGGGAAGGACCTTTGGAAGGGTGGGGCCTTGTGTGTTCCTGCTATAGTAGGCTCTCTTGAGTGGTTGGCAGACAGTGTTTAGGGACCTGGGTTTCCGCCTGTGGGATTCCTAGAGCCACATGACACACCAGGTGTGGTTAGTCAAGGCAGAGGAAGATGAGACGCAAATCTGCTCAGGAGTGTCACCAGGGCCATGGAACTTGAGTGCCGACCCCCTCACTACGTGAGACGTCGTCTGGAGGGGCTCACACCAGCGCCACAGTGTCCAGTTATCAGGCTGGGTGTGATGGATTTTCAATGAGAAACACTTTCCTACCCCCGGAGAGGCGCCTGAGAAATGAATGGGAAAGCCAACAGGGAGGGTAATCAAGTAGTCCAGTGCTGACAAAAGAACAGTTTAGTCAGCAAATATTTGAGTGTCTACTGTGTGCTGGGCATTATTCTCAATAATTTATTCAGTGAGCAAAACAGAAAAGCCTCTATGTAATTGAGTTGGCATTCAGCAAGGTTGGCAGGCAAGCAACAAACCTAACGGATAATTATATCGTGTGTCTGGAGGTGATGAGTTATAGAGGAAAATGGAGCTGGTTTCAGGGCATGGGAGTGCCTGGGTGGAGTTTCATAAAGGGGCGGTCGAGGTAGCGCACCAATTGATGGGGTGACATTTGATCAAAAACCTGAAAAAATGGAAGGATTTGGTCACAAGGACATTTGAGGCAAGGGTCAGTGCCCAGGCAGAGTCCTGAGGCAGGAATGTGCTGTGTATTCAAGGAAGGGGCTGGAGCCAGAGATGGGGCATGGAAGCTAACACAGGGCCAGATCTCAGGTCAATAGGAAGGACACAGGCTGTACTTGGGATGGGTGCAAGGCTGTCGAGGGGTAAAAGGATTATGATGGCTCATGTGGTGAGACCACATACTTGAGGAGTAGGAACAAGAGCTAGGTGAGCAGCTAGAGGCTGTTGCAGTGGTCTAGGCGAGAAGGGACAGTGACTCTAAGGGTGGTGGTGACAGGGTGAGAGGTGATCAGGCCATCAGGATTGGGTGTACGCTTTGAATGAGCAGCCACGTGATATGCTAATGCACTGATGTGGAGTGAGAGAGAAAAGCCAAAGGTAACTCTGTGTGGTTTTGGCTTGAATGGGTAGAAATAGAGTTATCACCAGTGGATGAGGGGAAGACTGAAAGTACAGCATGGAAGAGAAGGACAAGAATTACTTTTTGGACACATGGTGCTAAGTCTTGAGCTGCCCACTGGATGCTGAGGTGGGAGCATCATGTAGACAATTGGAGACACTTTTGGAGCTCCACAGAGGAACCCAGCTAGAGCAGCGAACCGGGAGTTGCTGACATGTAGAGGATCCAGTCTGTCTCTTCACCTTCACTCATCCCCCGGGGACTGCCCAACAAGGGTGGGCTGAAGAGGAGAGCAGGAGCAACCAGTGCAGTGGGAAGAAAACCCAGAGAGCATGTCGCCTTCTGGATGCACTGGGGAGGAGGGAGCGGTCAGTAGGGCCAGGGCCTGCTGCTAGGCAGACAGCAGGATGGCAGGGCCAGGGGGCTGCCAGTGACCTGGAGCTTGGGGCAGACTCAGCCTGATGGTGGCTGGAGAGGAATGGGAACAGTTGTTTTGAGGAGTTTTTGCTGCAAACAGAAGTAGAAAAAGTGGGATGGTAGCTGGGAGGGCCATGGGGTCAAGAGGATTAGCGGGATGCTTGCTGCACCCAGCTGTGGAGAGAGAAGAGAAGGCAGAAGAGAAATGAGGAGTCACCAGAGCAGTGGCCTTGGCAGGCAAGCTGGTGGGATGGAGCTGCAGGCGGGGCAGGTTCTAGACAGGAGCACAGGCAGTGTGTCTGTAGCTGATTGGGGGGTGCAGATGCTGCCAACAGACAAGTGTACCACTGAGAAATGAGTTAGCCTGAGAGTGGAGGGGGCACAGAAGGGTGTCCTTCCTGGGAAAACAAGAGGTGTGAGGCACTCCTCTAGGTTGGGCCCTCTCTCCCAGGGGTGTGGGTGTTAAAGGGAGAGGGTCTCATTGCTGGGTGTTTCTCCAGGGTTTCTGCATGCTGAGCAGGGCATAACCAGACATCTGATCTTGTCCAGGGAGCGTGACAGAGGGGCGTGGGGCTGAATGCAAGGGGCCGGCCATCATAATTAGGGACACAGTGAAACAACAGCAGCATGGCATCGTGAGTGGAGTAGAAGGCTTGTTGGAGCCAGGATCTCAGTCATGAGCCGTGGCAAGGGATTAAAACCAATCATTCTCAGACACCATTACACCCACTTCCTTTTTTTTCCTTTTCATAAAAGTGGCGATACTAATCTGCACTCACTAAACTTGAAAATTGTAGTGAAGTGTGCTACTGGGAATTGTCAGATGATCCAGTAAGTTGCTAAGTGAATGACATGGTCTGTAGCACAGCATGTACACACGTTTTCTTCACACATGGCTCCTCGGATAGTTCCTAGTTACCAGCATGGTCCCTGCAGTGTGGGCATGGGCTGGAGGGTGGCTGTGGGTTGTGTGCAATCACTCTGCCCCACATGTGGCTGTTGGTCTGCCAGGATTGCGGCTACTTTGAGGAGCTGATCTTGCTGCTGGAAGTGACCCTGGGCTTGGAGCAGGCTCACACGGGCATGTTCACAGAACTGGCCATCCTCTACTCCAAATTCAAGCCACGGAAGATGCTGGAGCACCTGGAGCTCTTCTGGTCCCGTGTCAACATCCCAGAGGTACCGTTTGCTCCTTGCAGTCTGGCGGCTGTGGCCACATGCAGCACAAGACGACCCTGGCCTCCCTGTCCAGATGCTGAAGGCTGCAGAGCAGGCACACTTGTGGGCTGAGCTGGTGTTCCTCTATGACAAGTACTAGGAGTATGACAATGCTGTGCTCACCATGATGAGCCACCCCACCAAGGCTTGGAAGGGGGGTCAGTTCAAGGACATCATTGCCAAGGTAAGAGGGGACACAGAGCACCGGCTCCTGCCAGGCCCTATTCTGGGTGTGGGGAATGGGCAGGCGGGAGTGGATTGAGGGTCAGCATGCCCCCATGCTACGTGTGCGTTCACTTGTATGAGTCCACCACCCTCTGGGCAAGTGGTGGTAGTACCATCTGTGAAGGAAACCAACACTTAGGAAGGGCAGGTGACCCGTCCAGGGCCTCACAGCTAAGCTGTGGGCAGGGTCAGGCCAGCATGCAGCCATGGCCCTGCAGCCTTGCAGCCCTGCCTGCCCCTCCCACCACACTACACCCTCGTGGCGAGGCCTCGGTTTGCTCTTCCTTCTGCCCTGTCAGCTCAGGGCTCGCAGACCTACTTCCTGTGGTTGCTTTTCACCATCGGACCATTTTTTAAATTCGTGTCTCTTCCCGCAAAATTGTCAGCCCTAGAGGAAGAGTGCAGGCACCTGTGAGAGGCACAGTAGACACTCCTAGTGGGTGAAGGAGCCCGAGGCTGCTGGGACCATCAGCCTTACCTGTCTGGGAGTGGGCCTCCATCCTGTAGCCCCTGGGCTACACCGCGACCCGAGTTCCCCTTCCAGCCGCCACACTTTTGGGTGGTGTCGGGTTTGGGTGCCATGGTCAAGGGAGCCTTTGTTGTTTTGTTTCTGGTCTCTTAGGGAGTTCAACCTCAGGACTCACCTCTCTCCAGCACTGTATGTAACTTTGGTGAAGGGGCTGGAATTCTCTATCCTCGGCCCCCATCCCTTTGCATTGGGTATCTGCACTTTGTGCCATGGTCCTTGAGTGACTGATTTGTCACTGTCTGCTTGTGACTGGAGCAGCACAGCAGTGAGCTGTGGCCTCTCTCCTGCACCTTCTTTTCCATATGCAGCTACTGAGGGTGGCTGTGAGTGGCGGGTGGGCCGCAGGGTGAGGCCTTCAGCCTCTGTCTTTCCTGGACACTGTTTGAAGGACCTCTGTGTTGAGCTCCAGGCCGCACACCAGAGCTTCTTGTTGGAGGACATCCATGTTACTGGGCATGGTGGTGCGTGAAGGCGGGGGCCTTTGACAGGCGTCCCACCCCAGGTGGAGTCTGCAGGTTGCTGGAGGGAGTGCAGACGGATCACACCTTACCGTGGCCTGGCACGTATGGCTGGTGCTTTGTAGATATGTCTGTGTGCTGGAAAATCCATACTTGATCAAGTCCTGTGTGTACTTTATTCACATTTTAACTCCTCTGATACAAGGGTGTTTTTAAAAATTGCTGAGCCATGGTGGAAGTGGCCAGGATTTTGTTTCTTAGTGGCATATAAAATAATAGCGGGACAGCTGAGACTCGGTGTGTGGGAGAACAGCATCTCTCATCTGCTGCCTGCAGGGTTGATGGCCGAGTCCAGTTCCTTGTGTGACTCATGATGCTTCTATTACACACTGCTGTGTGGGAGACAGACACTGTCAGCTCAGGTGTGAAGGGGACAGGAGGACACTCACCAGTGCAGGGGCCAGTCAGATGGACGACAGCCAGTCTGTATTTGGGGCACACGATAACAGGTGCTTTGGAATCCACTTAGCCACAGGGCTGGGCCAGCAGGCTAGGCAGTGGCAGCCTGAGCAGGGGGCCTTGCTAAGTCAGACAGGGGGTACCCCAGCTCAGCCATTCGCTGTCTCTCTCCATGTGGGTTAGGGATATCACTGCTGTGAACCTTGTTATCCCATCAATACAATGGACCTCATGTTTCTTCCTGGCCAAGTGGACCATGGCAGTTGCCTGGCATCCAGTGGGTGCTTCTTGTGGGTCGTGCAACACAGCACACCAGCTGGCCAACCTGGAGCCTGTGATGAAATCTGAGCTTGTTTTCTCTTTTTTTAATTTTAATTTTAATTTTTTTTTATTTTTTTTTTGTTTATTTAAGGCACAGTGTCACTTTGTCACCCAGGCTTGAGTGCAGTGGCACAATCTTGATTCACTGCAACCTCTGCCTCCTGGGTTCAAATGATTCTCCTGCCTCAGACTTCTGAGTAGCTGGGACTAGACACATGCCACTATGCCTGGCTAATTTTTGTAGTTTTAGTAGAAACGGGGTTTCACCATGTTGGCCAGGCTTGTCTCTAACTCCTGACCTTGGGTGATCTGCCCACCTTGGCCTCCCAAAGTGCTGGGATTACAGGCATGAGCCACCGCTCCTGGTTCCCTGAACAGCAGAGCTTTGTGCAGACCCTGGACATGGATGCCATAGTCAGCAAGCCACCAAATGACATCGCCCAGCAAGAGAATGGTGGCAGACCAGTGGGGAAAGTGCTAAGAGACAAAGCAGCCTGGCCAGACCTCAAGACCCAGGAGGACAGGCACAGGGTCCACCTAGATTGGTCCACTCTGCCTGGGCTGGCCATCAGGTCTCACCCAGGTTCTGAGCACCACAGTATTTCAGCTTAAAAGTTCAGCTTAACAGTCTTGCTCTGTTGCCCAGGTTGGAGTACAGTGGTGTGAACATAGCTCACTACAACCTCAAACTCCCAGCCTCAAGCAGTCTTCCTGCCTTGGCCTCCTCCAGTGCTGGGATTACAGGCTTGAGCCAGTGCACACAACCAGTGATCTTTGATGTTACTATTGTAATTGTTTAGGGATGCTTATAAGAAGGCAAACTTAATGGATAAATGTTGTGTGTGTTCTGACGGCTCCACTGACTGGCCATGCCCTGGTCCCTCTTCCTCTCCTTGGGCGTCCCTATTCCCTGAGACACAACAGTGAAATTAGGCTAATCAGTCTGGGCACAGTGGCTCACGCCTGTAATCCCAGCACTTTTGGAGGCTGAGGAAGGTGGATCAAGAGGTCAGGAGTTCAAGGCCAGCCTGGCCAAGATGGTGAAACCCCATCTCTACTAAAAATTTAAAAATTAGCCAGGCATAGTGGCAGGTGCCTGTAATCCCAGCTACTCAGAAGACTGAGGCAGGAGAACCACTTGAACCCAGGAGGCGGAGGTTGCAGTGAGCCGAGATCACACCACTGCACTCCAGCCTGGGTAAGAGAGTGAGACTCCATCTCAAAAAAAAAAAAAAAGAAAAAAGAAATTAGGCTAATTAATGGCTGCGCATGGTGGCTTATGCCTGTAATCCCAGCACTTTGGGAGGCCGAAGAGGGCAAATGACCAAGGTGGGCAGATCACCCGAGGTCAGGAGTTCAAGACCAGCCTGGTTAACATGGTGAAACCTCGTCTCTACTAAAAATACAAAAAGTAGCCTGGTGTGGTGATAAGCACCTATAGTCCCAGCTACTTGGGAGGCTGAGGCAGGAGAATCACTTGAACCCAGGAGGTGGAGGTTGCAGTGGGCTGCAATTGCACCACTGCACTCCAGCCTGGGCAACAGAGGGAGGCTCCATCTCAAAAAAAAAAAGAAAAAAAGAAAGAAAGAAAGAATAAGTTATGGTGTTCTATAGCAAAATCGGGTGACTGTCCTTAACAATAATTTTTTTTGCATTTCAAGGCCAGGCACGTGGCTCACACTGTAATCCCAGCAGTTTGGGAGGCTGAGGCAGGCAGATCACCTGAGGTCAGGAGTTTGAGACCAGCCTGGCCAACATGGTGAAACCTGTCTCTTCTAAAAATACAAAAAATTAGCCAGGCATGATGGCAGGCACCTATAATCCCAGCTACTTGGGAGACTGAAGCAAGAGAATCACTTGAACCCAGGAGGCAGAAGTTGAGTGAGCCAAGATCATGACCCTGCACTCCAGCCTGGGCAACAGAGCAAGATTCTGTTTCAAAAAAAAATTATTATGCATTCAAAATAGCTAGAAGAGAATGTTCCCAACACAAAGAAATGACAAATGCTTGAGGTGATGGGCATCCTAATTACCCTGATTTGATCATTCCACATGTGTACATGTATCAGAATATCACATATGTTGTTCATATATGATATTGATATTATTGATACATGATAGTTGTCCAGTAAATATGCACAACTATCATGTATCAATAAAAAGTTGAAAATAAATAAGACATCATTATATAAGGAAAATTTCCGTATTAACAAAAGTTTGGAAGAAGTGGATTCCAACCCTCGTGAATGACTTTGAGGGTTCAGGACTTCAGTGGAGGAAGTCACTGCAGATGTGGTAGGAATGGCAGGAGAACTAGAATTAGAAGTGGAGCCTGAAGAAGGGGTTGAATTGCGGCAATCTCAGGATCCAACTTGAACAGATGAGGAGTTGCTTCATAGGCATGAGCAAATAAAGTGGTTTCTTAAGATAGAATTTCCTCCTGGGGCAGATGCTGTGAACATTGTTGAAATTACTACAAGGGATTTAGAATAGTGCATAAACTTAGTTGATAAAGCAGCAGCAAGGTTGGGACTGAGGCCAGTTTTGAAAGATGTTCTACTGTGAGTACAATGCTACTAAAGAGCACTGCATGCTGCAGAGCAGTCTTTTGTTTGTTTTGTTTGTTTGTTTTGTTTTTGTCTTATGCAACACAAATCCAGAGTGGTCTTACATAAAGGAAAGAGTCAGTCAGTGAGGCAAACCTCACTGATGTCTTATTTTAAGAAATTGCCTTCTGGGCGCAGTGGCTCATGCCTGCAATCCGAGCACTTTGGGGGGCTGAGGCGGGTGGACCACAAGATCAGGAGTTCAAGACCAGCCTGACCAACATGGTGGAACCCCATCTCTACTAAAAATACAAAAATTAACCAGGCATTGTGGTGTGCACCTATAATCCCAGCTACTCAGGAGGCTGAGGCAGGAGAATTGTTTGAACCCAGGAGGCAGAGGTTGCAGTGAGCCAAGATCGCACCACTGTACTTGCCTGGGCAACAGAGCGAGACTCCATCTCAAAAAAAAGAAATTGCTGGCCAGGCACAGTGGCTCACGCCTGCAATCCTAGCACTTTGGGAGGCCAAGGCGGGCAGATCACCTGAGGTCAAGAGTTCAAGACCAGCCTGGCCAACATGGAGGCACCCCCTCTCTACTAAAAATATAAAAATTAGCCAGGCGTGGTGGTGGGCATCTATAATCCCAGCTACTCAGGAGGCTGAGGCAGGAGAATCGCTTAAACCTGGGGGTGGAGATTGCAGTGAGCCGATATTGGGCCACTTCACTCCAGCCTGGGCGAAAGAGCAAAATCCTGTCTCAAAAAAATAAATAAATAAATAAAAATTGCCACAGCCTCTCCAGCCTTCAGCAGCCACCACCCGGATGAATCAGCAGCCACCAGCATTAAGGCAAGACCCTCCCCAGCAAAAAGATTACAACTCACTGAAGGCTCAGATGATTGTTAGCATTCTTTAGCAATAAAGCATTTTTAATTAAGGGGTGTACTCTGTTTTTGTAGACATAATGCTGTTACACACTAAACAGGCTGCAGCATAAATGTTAGTTAATATGACTCACTTTATTGAAATATTCACCTTATTGTGGTGGTCTGGAACCAAATCCCAGTGTCTTTGAGGTGTGAATGTCTGTGGTGACATTGGCATCCACTGAATGGCCCAGACAGTCCTCTTTGTGTGAGTATAGGCCTTTTGGTTCTAGGTGTCCAGAAAGTGCCCCTGGCTCCAGAGCTGGCCCATTCAAGTGGATGGCATGCATGTGCCCACCTGTACCCCTGCCTAGTGTCCCCAGAACAAGGTTGGCCAAGCACCTTGATGGTTCCCCCAACTTGTCAGGCAGGTCAGCTGCCCCTGGTGAAACCTTACCTGCAGTCAGTCCAGAGCCACAACAGTAAGAGTGTGAATGAGGCACTCAACCACCTGCTGACAGAGGAGGAGGACTATCAGGTGGGTGTGTAGGAGGGAGCCCTATCTCGGGTGGGCTGGGCTTCTCCCCTGCAACAGCCATTCTGTTCTCAAAGCAGGCTGCTTTTGCACAGGAGGGTGTGTAGGCCCTATGGGACACCAGTGGATATATGGGTAGGGGGGCCTTTATAAGGCCATGGTGATAGCAACAGCCATCAAGTAACACAGTGTGCCTGCTCCATGTGCAGGCAGCCCATGTCAGTGTCCCATCCCTCAAAGGCTGTCTTCCTAGGGCTTAAGGGCATCTATTGATGCCTATGACAACTTTGACAACATCAGCCTGGCTCAGCGGCTGGAGAAGCACCAGCTGATGGAGTTCAGGAGCATTGCGGCCTATCTGTACAAGGGCAATGACCAGTGGGCCCAGAGCGTGGAGCTCTGCAAGAAGGATCATCTCTATAAGGTTGGTGGCCCGGGCCCCTGTTTTCTCCCACACTCCTGCCTCAGTGTGCTTCCTGATGCTTTGGGGATCACACTCCTTCCCTCTTGTTCCTGAGACCTAGCTCTGAGCTTCACCAGGAGATCCTCATGGTGGGTGGTGGTATTGGTGTTAAGGAGAGACCATATTTAGAACATGGGGTAAGCATTGGGAGTGATCTAAAACCCCTTAAAAATTGTTTGGATTGAGAGACTTACAGAGCCTTATGGAGTTGATTACTTTCGTGGCAGTTACGTGTGAGTTTCACTCTACCAAAACAGTGTGGCAAGATACACTTCTTGCACCCACTTTACTTCCTATGAAGATTTGGAGAATTACCTATAATCTCAGTGCTTTGGGAGGCTGAGGTGCGTGGAGTGCTTGAGCCCAGGAGTTTGAGACCAGCCTGGGCAGCATGACAAGACCCTGTCTTTCCAAAAACTTCGCTGGGTGTAATGATGGACATTTGTAGTACCAGCTACTTGGGAGGCTGAGAAGGGAGGATCACTTGAGCTCAGGAGTCGGAGGCTGCAGTGAGCTATGCTCACACCACTGCTCCCTAGGCAACAAGGAATTTAAAAACCTAAATTAAAATTAAATTCAAAGGCCCAGCGGTGGCTCACACCTATAATCCCAGCACTTCCGGAGGCCAAGGCGGACAGATCACTTGAGGTTAGGAGTTCAACACCAGCCTGGCCAATATGGTGAAACCCCATCTCTACTGAAAATACAAAAGTTAGCTAGGTGTAGTGGTGCACTTCTGTAATCCCAGCTACTTGGGAGGCTAAGGCAGGAGACTCACTTGAACCTGGGAGGCAGAGGTTGCAGTAAGTGGAGATTGTGCCATTGCACTCCAGCCTGGGTGATAGAGTGAGACACTGTCTGGAAAAAAACAAAAAAAAAAAAAAACAAAAAAAAGGAAAACAATAAAATCACATTCAAAACATTTGTCTCAAAGCTGGGTACAGTTGTGTGCACCTGTAGTCTCAGCTACTTTCGAGGCTGAGGTGGGAGGATCACTTGAGAGGAAAAAAAATAAGAATGTGTTTTTCTGCTGGTGAGAGGTATCTTAGTACCATTCTTCGACTAGGGTCCAGGCATCTTCTAGGCAGGTTGGGCTGCCTTGAGGGACCACCAAGACCCTGAAGGCATTAACATCCTCTGCTTGGCCTGAACATCTGCCCTGGGAGTGAGGTGGAGTTGTACAAGAGGGTCTTTGTCTGTGCTGTGTTATGCAGCTGAGCCAATTCCCAAGGTCTCCCTGTTCCCAGAGACTCTGGACTTGACTGAGGGTGTTACTTCTGGAGTTGGCCTTGGGCATTCCTGAGTATCTTCCCAGGACACATGGACAGCCGCCACCTCTTGTCCAGCACAGGGGCTTCATTCTCATGGCTCCTGGGCTGTGGCTCTTGGCTCGGACTCCATGGAGGCCTGTGATCCCTGGCATCAGTGTTGCATTGTGTTTCACCCCACATTGTCACCTCCAGTGTTTTGGAGTGTTCTGTGACATCTCCTAGCCCTTAGTGACGGTGCTTGTGGTCTTTCCTGAGGTGCCCACAGGGTCCCTGAAGAGGGAACAGAAAGGCAAAGCTGCTGAGGCTCTGAGACCCCATGTGTAGGTCTCTGGTCCTGGCTTCTGGGAAGAGGCAGCTGAGCTCAGATGCAACTGAGGAAAGGCCAGCCTACGCTGGCTGGTCACAGCCAGTCTGTCTTTCCTATGTGGTCCCTGTCAGGGGCTTAAACACACAGCCTCCTCGACACTCAGGCAGTGATGAGTGAACAGGGCTGTAAGTGCTGCCAGAGGTCTACTGGCCTTGCCAGCCACCCACTGCAAGCCACGTGGGCCCAGAAGAGAGTCCAGAGGACAAAGGCACAGATAGAAAGAAGCTGAGCATGCAGTGGCTCTCAGCCAGGGGTGACTGCAGCCCAGGGAATATTTGGTTGTCACAGCTGAGGGTGTGGTGCTACATGTAGGAGGTAGAGGCAGGGATGGGCCCACAGGCCCTGATGCACAGGCGGGCCCCCCCATACCTCCCAAGGTCAGCACTGCCATTGAAGGAGCCTGTCCTGAGGCCAGATGAAGCCTCCTGGAGTCTTCCTGGAGGGGTGGCCAGGTCACAGCATGTCCAGTCAGGGGCAAAGCCAGCCAGCAACAGAAAAGTGTATTTCCAGATGACAGAAGTAGCATTTAGATGGAAGCTTGGTCAGTGGGGCCCTCCTACACCCACCAGTGAAGAGCACGGTCCTGTGGAAGTGCAGGTGTAGACTGGAGAGCTGGACACAGGGATGGGACCGGGATCAAGCTGTCCCGAGAGTGGCATGGGCCAGGGTGGCGATGAGAGAAGAGGGTATGGGAGAGCCTAACTCGAGCTGGCTCCAGGCCGCAGGAGCAGAAGGCTGACCGGGAGCTTCCCAGGGGCTGCTTCTACTGGAAGTCCTCTGGGAAGTCAGTGAGACAGTCCCTGAGGCCCACAGAGGAGGGACAGAGCAGTGCCCACTTTCGGCACATGTAGAGGACAAGTCAGCAAGGGTAGGCTGGGCCAGTGGAGGGCATGGCAGGGAGCAGGTGTCACAGGTCCTCAAAGTGGTGACCCAAAGGCACCTGGAGCTCTCACTTGAGGGTCAGAATCCTGGTGCCTTTGTAGGAACAGTATGGGGCAGGAGGCAGCACTCAGTGAGCAGCATGCCAGCAGGAGACAGTACTTTCCGGAGCCGGCTCAGCATGTCAGATCCATTTGGACGTGGGTACTGGGCGTCCTCAGGGGCCTCCCAAGCAGAACTCAGAGGCACATGCTGCAGGTATGGTGGGTGCTCCACATATGGCGGGTATGTGAAGCTGGGACTGCCAGAGGGTATCCTTGGAGAGCACAGGTCATGGTCAGTGGGTCATGGCCAACTCCAGGTGGAGTGGCCTTGTGCAACTGATTTCATCTGGGTCTCAGGTTCCTGGTCTCTGAAAAGACTACTAATAGTCCTCGCCATAGAGGGCTGTGCTGGAGTCAGGTGATCCAGTGCCTGCTGTGGGGCTAGAAAATAGAGAATGGCCACAGAAAGTGCAGGCTGGTCAGGACTGGTCAGGTGCAGGTGTTGTCAGTGATACCGTCTTAGACAAATGCATTTGCAAGGATGAAAACAGCAGTTGGGGTTTTTGAGTGACTTGAAGGCAAAGCAAATTGCTGTTTCTAAAGCAGTAGCCGTATCCCTCCTGACTGCCCCCCTGGTGTCACGCTCCATGGGCCTGAGCACACCACCTCTGCAACACCCCGACAACCCCCACGCCCCCATTAGTGCCTGCCTCAGAGCAGCCCATGCACGCCCTCTGCCCTCAGGGGCAGAGTTCCTGTCTCCCATGGCACCTGTGCCTCTTTGAGCCACCTGCAGGCAGTTCTGCAGGAGCTAAGAGGACCATGCTCTGTCCCCTCCACAGCCCCTGGAGGTGGTACCAGTGGGCAGCAGGGTGCAAGGAATGGCTCGGCCATGGGTCCAGACTTGCTCCACAGTGCAGGAAGGCCTTCATGGAGCTTGGTGCCATTCCCTGCCCTGCTGGTCCAGCTGCTGCAGGCACAAGGCCTCTGCTTGCAGGATGCCCAAGCAGGTGTTTGCCTTGGCTACAGGATGCCATGCAGCATGCTGCAGAGTCGCAGGAGCTGAGCTGGCCCAGAAGTTGCTGCAGTGGTTCCTGGAGGAAGGCAAGAGGGAGCGCTTCACAGCTTCTCTCTTCACCTGCTATGACCTGCTTTGCCCAGACATGGTGCTCGAGCTGGCTTGGAGGTACAACCTCATGAACTTGGCCATGCCCTACTTCATCCAGGTGATGAGGGAGTACCTGAGCAAGGTAAGTGCCAGGCCAGCTGCAGCTCCCTGGCTTCTGTGTGGCATGGCCCACCCCTGGCAGTGACTGGCCATAGGTCTGCTGGGTCATTAAGGGTGGGCCCATTTGAGGCCAACCCAGCTTGCCCAGCCAGCCCTGGCCCACCTTCAGGAGTGGCTGCTCTCCTTCATGCTCAAGTGGTTTTCTGTCCAACATTAAACCCCTCCAGAAAATCATCATGGGGAGTGCCCACTGGCAGCAACCCTCCTGCAGACCCTGCTTGGGCAGCTGCCCCAGTGGGCACACTGCCAGGACCACAACAGTCATGCTCGTCCCCAGCCCTGGACTTCATCAGGGTGACAGTGAGGTGGCTGGCAATCCCAGCTCCCTGTGGAGCTCCCAGTGACTTCTGGTGGTGCAGCTGTTAGCATACCTGTTGGTGGTAGCTGCCTTTTGCTGAACACGGAGGAGTATTCATGGATGCACTGAATCCTTCTAACAGCTATAGGGAGGATGACTCTGTCTGCTTCTTCAAAGTGACAGTATCTGATTATAAAACTCTCCCTGGGTGTTGAAGGCCTAGGAGTCCCTGCTGGGACCTAGCTTTAGCCCCTGTCCAGAAACCTGTGTCAGCAGTGTCATCTGGTGCAGTTTGTTCTAACACTGGAAAAGCCACCTCTAGTAGCATCTGCTTGCCCATCTAACCTCCTTCAGCCAGATGGAAACCTTCAGAAGGCACTCATGCTGAGGCATCAGTCAGTGGAGCAAGGGAAGGGAGGGGCCTTCCAGGGGAGTGGGAGGTAGGAA
Organism: Cheracebus regulus; assembly: GCA_963574635.1. NCBI lineage: Eukaryota > Metazoa > Chordata > Mammalia > Primates > Pitheciidae > Cheracebus > Cheracebus regulus. The sequence goes on along the minus strand of CAUYQU010045543.1, from coordinate 91,786 downwards.
GGAAACCGGAAGGCAGGCCCATGCTGCCTGCTTTAGCCTGGAAGTGCCTGTAGGGCTGCCGGCCGCCTGCAGAACCTCCAGGGGCCGCCCAGCCCCTGATGAAGGCCATCCCAGAGGCCATCACCCTCCTGTAGGACAGTGTGACCCCATCCCATCTGCATAGCACGCCTGAGTGAGAGACTCCCTGATGACTCAAGGGGTGGGGAGGAGGGGACAGCCCTGACCACATAGCCCGAGATGAGTGGGCTGCCAGGGGACACAGGCTGATTGGATTGACAAGGGCCCTGGTTCCCCCACCAAGTGGATGGCAACTCCCTACAGGCCGTGTGTATGGTATGTGGTGTGTGGTATGCAGCGTATGGTGTGTGATGGGCGGTGTGTGTTGTGCAGTGTCTGGTGTGTGCCTGTAGAAGCTGCTCTCACCATGATGAGCAGCTTTCCCCATCCCTCAGTGTCTTTCCTGAAAGTAGTCTGTGTTCTGAGAATCTGCACAAGGAAGGAAGAATGTGCATGAATCTCTTCCTGACAGTAGAGGCCCATGGGTTAGTGTTAGAGGAACTCAGGCTCACCCAGGCCTCAGGGATGTCATTGCTATGGGGGTCAAAGTACCAGGGGATCCCCCAGGACTTTGAGGAGCACATTCTCTTTCCGTTGTAGATGACTGAGTTAGCAGCCGCTATCACCTTTGTCCACACTGTGGCAGCAGAGGCTTGGCCTGGGTTTCTGAGACTCCACTGGCCCTGGGAAGTGGTGGCTGCTGCAGCACCTGCCCTGCTGCTGCCCACCTATTCCTGCTGGGGCAGATGAGGTGCCTGTCATGGGGAGAGTTCCAGGAGAGGAGGGGGCTGGCAGGGGGTTTCCCAGTCAGTGGTATGGGGCTGTGAGCTGATTCTCAGCTTGAGCTGGGGCCCAGCTGACTCCACACAGCAGTGCTGGGAGGATGAGGGTGTGGACAAGAAGTACAGTCCCTTCCTGGTGGACAGCTGGGCCCGGGGCCTTGTGGCTCATCTGGGAAACTCGAGGGCCATCCCTCTGAGACACCCCCAGTGCTCTTCCAGTGGAGGGAGGGTACAAGCCTAGCTCAGCCCTCAGCCTGAGTGTTGGCAAGCTGTAGGTAGCAAGGACATGCAGCAGGGCCAGTGCACCTGTCCTCCCTCCTCACCTCTCAGCCCCAGACCCCAGCTCACAGGGGCACATCCTTGTTTCTCTTTCTTACTCGGTGCTTTTGTGGAGGGATCCCAGCAGCACAGTTGCTGCCGCCTCGCTCTTTAGCAATGGACAGGGTTGGTGCCTGGTGAAGCCTCAGGGAAGAGTGAGGAGGCAGTTTGTCCTCAGTGCTTCTCAGGTGAAGTGTCTAGGTGCCAGGTGACTTGTCTCTGAGAGCCACATGATCTCTCTGCTAGTCAGGAGGGGTGGGCAGACTGGACTGGCTGGAGTCAGAAGCAGGTATTGTTCCCTGGCATGGCCCTAGCCCTGCAGGTCAGTAAATGGCAGTGTCCTTGTATCTAAAGGAGGACTTGGCCCCCATGAGCAGGCCACACCCTCAGCCTGTAACAAATGACTGCCCCAGTGCCCACTTGGAAGCTCTGGGGACCCTGCTGGGCACTGTCTCAGCCAGCTACCAAGGCTTCACCTCTCCATGCCTTGCTGCATTCTAAAAGTGCAGGAGGTGTGGGCTGGGCCGCTCCACATCTGCGTGTGTGCACCTCCTCTGCTCTCACTCTCCTGGAGGCCCTGTGTCCTGATCTTCCACTCCACGTTCACCTAGGGCTGGGACTGCACTCTGTCAAGCGGCTGTTCACATGCTCTCGCCTCCCTGCAGGTGGACAAACTGGATGCCTTGGAGAGTCTGTGCAAGCAAGAGGAGCATGTGACGGAGGCTGCCCCTCTCATGTTTGGTAGGTGGCACCCCTGAAGAGGGAGCAGGGAGGGATTCAAGTCCCACTGCCCTTTCCTGGCTGGGCTTTGGATGGGAATGGATGGGTGGGGGCCAGAACGATCCCAGTGGCTGCCGGGTGTGGAGAAGTGTATGTCCAGGAATGTTGGCATAGCCACTGCCCTCCCTGCTGTAAAGGTTCCTGCCTTCTGAAGGGGGTGCCTGCCTAGCTGTGAGCTGCTGCTGTGTCCTGCCAGGCCTGGCCCCCTGGACAGCAAGGCTGCTGCTAGTGTGCTGGGAGGGGCTTTGCACCTGAGAACCTGCCCAGGGCAGCCTGGCTGTAGAGCAGACAGAAGAGGCTGTGGGGAACTGGAACTCCGCGGGGCCAACACAGGCCTGAGGGTGTAGTGTGAGTGTGCAGCACGCTAGTGGTCTCAAGCCTCCTGCTGAGTGTGTCCCTCCATTAATACCAATCTGTTTTTTTAGGTTTTGATGGGCATGAATGAGATGCAACCGGTTGCACTAAGTAAGTGTCCCATTTGGGTACTAGCTTACCCTCAAGCCAGGCCAGCCTCTCTGGCTGACCCCACGCTCCTTGCCTCTGGGTGCCTGCTCCCTTGGTGCCTCAGTCTCTGGGTGGTAAGGGCTGGTCCTGCAGACCCTGCTCCCTGGGTCCCGGGCTACTCGGGCAGCCAGGAGAGGACCCCCATGGGCAGGAAGAGCTCTGCTCACTATGGGTGTCCCCCTCTGCAGGCCAGCAGCTGATGCTGACAGCAGACCCTGCCACGGCCCCAGCCCCTGCCAGCTTCCCCTTTGGATATGCCTCTGCTCCTGCCTTTCTCCAGCCTCCCGTGTACAACTTCCGCCTGTAGTGGGCGCTGTCTCCACCCACTCTACCTGCCGAGTGACTAACTTCTCCAAGGAGCATGTCACTCCAGCAGCACAGGGGCCCGCAGTGGGAGGCGGGGACACCTGGACGTTACTTATTTTTGCTGAAACCCAGTGATGGCAACCTCTGAGCCATCCCAGAGCCTGGGGAGGCCAGGGTAGAGGCTGACGGTGCAAGACCAGCTTCAGCCGCCAACAGGACTGGACTGTGGGCCCTTCTGCTGGAGCCAGGCATTCCTCGTGGGTGCCCCCCACTGGCTGGAGCTGCCCCCTCCAGGCCAGTTTGAAGACAACGTTAACATGTTTTGTTTGGAGGTACCAGGCCTCATAACAGGACTCTGAGCCTCCTGGCGATCATAAATATTAAAGTCGGTTTATCCAGGCAAAGGTGCTCTGCTTGGTGCTGGTGTGGGTAGGAGGGGGAGGGGCCAGTTTCCTGGGCCCCGCAGTCCATTAAAGATTTGCCGGGACCTCTTTGGGGGTGTGGGATCTGCATTGCCCAGAGAAGCCACCTAGGAGAATACAGCTGCTTGTATTTGGGGTCTTTCCTGACCCTGTTCGCTGAGCTCAGGAACTCTAAATCCCGGAGAGGTGTGGGTGGGAACCGCCAGGTGAGGCCCGGCACGTGGCCGCTGCGGGAGGGACCCCAGTGGCGTAGCCCCTTCTCACCCGCCTCCAGGTTCGGCCAGAACGTTCGAGTTCTTAAGGGATGGGGCTAGCCCCACGTGTTTTCAGGGAAGGTGTGCCCCTGGCCTCCGGGATCCCGTCGCGCTCCGCAGTCGCGCAGACCCGAGACCCGCGCCCCCCCGCCCTTCGCGGCGCGGCACACTGTGCACTTCGATCCAGAGCTCCAGGCTGGGCCATAGCCCTGCCTCCCTCAGCCCCGCCCCTGGCCCCGCGCTCGCGGTCGCCAGGGGCTCGGCCTCGGCCATTGGCTGCGCTTTAGCCCCGCCCCTACGCCTGCCTCGGCGCGCCCCGCCCCGGCCTCAGTTTCCCGGCCCGCACGGGGCGGGCCGGGGGCGGAGCGCGGCTCAGACCACGCGGGGCGGGACCCGGAGCTGACGCGGCCGCCCCGCCCCCGGGACCATAACCCGCCGCCGCCGCCACCCCGGACCGAGCGCGGAGTTCTGGAGGCTCGGACCCGAGGCCGCCACCTTGCGCCCCGCCTGCCGCCCGCCATGGCCGCGCCCCGCGGCCCGCGAGCTCTGGCGGCCGCCGCGCCCGCGTCCGGGAAGGCCAAGCTGACGCACCCGGGAAAGGCGATCCTGGCAGGTGGGCCCCTCCGGGACGCGGACCCCAGTACCGCCGCGCTTCCGGGTGGGCCCGGGACGCCGAGGCCCCGCCCCACTTCCGGGTTGGGCCGTGGGTTGGGGGATCGTGGGGGCGCGGTCCTGGTCCCCACCCGCCGCGCGGGGCTCGCCTGCCTGCCGCTTGTCACCTCTGCGCCTCGCCGGGACAACGGGGTGGGGGCGTGGGGGCCCCAGCCCGGGTTCCCGCGACACTGGCGCTGCGGCCGCGCCGGGCAAAGTCCGGGACGGGGGAGGGGCCCGAGCGCCGGCGGCCGGGCGAGGGTCTCAGAAGCCGGTGCCCGGTCCCCACAGGCGGCCTGGCGGGCGGCATCGAAATATGCATCACCTTTCCCACGGAGTACGTGAAGACGCAGCTGCAGCTGGACGAGCGTTCGCACCCGCCGCGGTACCGGGGCATCGGTGAGGAGGGGGAGGCCGCAGGGGGCGGGCACCCAGGGCGGCGGCATCAAGGGCGGTGGGGTCCTGACTGCCCCCTTCCCCAGGGGACTGCGTGCGGCAGACGGTCCGCAGCCATGGCGTCCTGGGCCTGTACCGCGGCCTCAGCTCCCTGCTCTACGGCTCCATCCCCAAGGCGGCTGTCAGGTGAGGCCCGGCCCGGGGCTGCTGCGGGAGGGGGGCTAGGCCACAGCAGCCCTTCTCACCCGCCTCCCTTCTCCAGGTTCGGAATGTTCGAGTTCCTCAGCAACCACATGCGGGATGCCCAGGGACGACTGGACAGCACACGCGGGCTGCTGTGCGGCCTGGGCGCCGGCGTGGCCGAGGCCGTAGTGGTCGTGTGCCCCATGGAGACCATCAAGGTGGGGAAGGTCCTGGCGAGGACCTGGGACATGCAGGGAGTACGGGGAGGGGCGGCCGCGCTGGCCCTTTGCTCCAGGGACAACCGGCAAGCTGGGGAGGGTCTCGTGGGTGCCAGGGAAGACCGGCAGGGTGATTGCGGGGCCCTGGGGCAAGGCGCCTGCCAAGAAGGGCCGCCTGTGGAAGCTGAGTCTTTGCTAAAGGCAGCCTTAAAGTTTTTACAAAGTACTTTCACATAAAGCAGAAAACAAATGACACGTTTACTGCCCAAACTGGAAAAGAGCAGCAAATGTAGAGTCTGGTCACCAGGGCTGCGCTGTGTCCCAGGGCATGGTCTGTGTGGGCGGCCTTGGCGCTGCCTCCCAGGGAAGAGCTGCAGCCCCAGTTCCACCCCCGCCCTGGATGGGCCCTGGTCCTGCCTGCTAGCCAGGACCCACCGGCCCCCCTTGCTTCTCTCAGGTGAAGTTCATCCACGACCAGACCTCTCCAAACCCCAAGTACAGAGGATTCTTCCACGGGGTTAGGGAGATTGTGCGGGAACAAGGTGAGCCACTCGACCTTCCCGCTAGGGCTCAGGGACCTGGGCCAGGGTGGGAAGGGCCTGCACCTCCCATCCTGCTTTGGACTCTGTGCAGTACCCGCCTCCCACTCCTCCACCTTCCCCCTCCCCCTCCCCCACCGCCAATTCCCAGCGGGGCCTGAGAGGCTGCAGAATAACCCCGTGCCTACCTGCCCCCAGGGCTGAAGGGAACATACCAGGGCCTCACGGCCACCGTGCTGAAGCAGGGTTCGAACCAGGCCATCCGCTTCTTCGTTATGACCTCCCTGCGCAACTGGTACCGAGGTATGTGTGCACCACAGGGCCCCGCCTCCGCACACAGCCAGGTACTCTCCTCTCCTTGGCCCTCCCCACCCTCGCCCCGCTGCGGGTACCCACCTTTTGAGGTGCTCGTCCAGGCTCCTCCCAGCACCCTCTGACCACAACTCACCTCCCTCCATATCCAGGGGACAACCCCAACAAGCCCATGAACCCACTGATCACTGGGGTCTTCGGAGCTATTGCGGGCGCAGCCAGTGTCTTTGGAAACACTCCGCTGGACGTGATTAAGACCCGGATGCAGGTGGGGGATAGGGAAGGGGAAGGAAAGGGGGGATGAGGCCAGAACTAGCTGCTGAGCCCATGCCTGCTGATGTCCCGCAGGGCCTGGAGGCGCACAAATACCGCAACACGTGGGACTGTGGCTTGCAGATCCTGAGGAAGGAGGGGCTCAAGGCGTGAGTGGGGGAGGGGCAGGGCTATTGTCCCCACCTCAGACCTTTCCTGGCCTCCCCACGTCGTCCATCTCCTTTCAGGCCTCTGTGCCTCCCGCTCCGGCATCTGGGGGTTTCGCTGCTAGGAGCACTGCAGTGACCTGCCCTCCTCTCCCCTGCCCCTCCTCCCACCCAGATTCTACAAGGGAACTGTCCCCCGCCTGGGCCGGGTCTGCCTGGATGTGGCCATAGTGTTTATCATCTACGATGAGGTGGTGAAGCTGCTCAACAAAGTGTGGAAGACGGACTGAGCCTAGAGGGGCCACAGGGGACCGCCCCAGGCACCTTCCGAGTGCCCCACCACCCTTGTCTCACATGAATCCAGTGCAGTAGTGCCAAAAGGCCCTTCCCACGTCCCTTGAACTCTGTGGTCTGGTCTGTGCATTGTGGCCATCAAATCCATGTGTCCCTTAATGCCGTGTCCCCCCTGTGGTCTGTGACACCACCACTGTGCCCCAGTGTCTGGCCCAGCCATGGCTGGGTGTGCATCTGGCCTGTGACCCTGAGCCCACTTGTCCATGTGCTTACTGTGAGCCCTGTGCCTGTTTCATGTTCTGTGTCGTGACTCCGTGCCCCGCCTCCCGGGGTGCCCGTGTGGTCTGGGTCCTCGGCCCTGTAGCCCTGGCCCGGTCCCAGTCCGGTGCCTTCCACCCTGCCCCGGCCTACCACAGCTGCCTCTGGGCCTCGGCCTGGCTTCACCGCATTCCAGGGGCTGCAGCCCCCCGCTTCTCCCGCCATTGGCCTTAACTGGCCCTCGGGCCCTCCCTCCACCCAGGACAGGGTGGCACCCGCCACTCTCAGGACCACCCTGCCAAGGCAGAATAAACTGGATCCTGTTGCAGTCTGCTGTCCTGTGTTCATCCCTATATGTGCCCATCTATGCATGGGCTTTGGAGGCTGTGCCTCTGCAGGTACCAGGTCACCCTTATCTGAGGACACTGCAGAAGGGGGACAGGGAGAGAATAGTGTCCACCCAGGGCAGGGCACTGTGGCCACAGTGTTGGCTCCCTAAGAAGTCCAGCACCAGGCCAAGAAGGATCTGGGCTGCACCCTGGCCTTCCCTGTGGCCTGTGGGCAAGATCCCATGGTGTGAGTGAAAGGGTATGTTCACAAGGCCTTGGGGTGGGCTGGCAGAGAGCAGTGTTCAGAGCAGGGGACAGGGCCCAGGAGATGAAGCCCCAGGACAACTGCCTGCCCCTCACCCAGGGGGAAGCTTAGAGAAGGGTTGGGTTGCTCAGGGCCCCTCTGAGGCATGCCCAGCTCCTCAGTGAGTGAAATGAGCTGCTTGCAGGAAGAGGGGATGTGTGTATGCTGGGGCCTCTGAACTCCAGGCAGGGGTGTCTGGCCTTTGCTGCCCAAAGGCTCTGGGCAGGGGCCCTTCCTTGTTCCTTCACCCAGGCTGGTAGACAGCTGCCCTGGGGCAGTAGGAGATGGGGCTACCTGGCCAGAGCCCTCTGGGCACCTTGTGCCACAGCCATGAGCCTCAGAGGAAAGTGTCCCTCTGGCTGGAGGCCAGAGCTCTGCACTGGCATGTCCCCATGGGCCCAAGCCCTTCTTTCCACAGCCAGTGAGCCATGTGGAGGACACTTGGGAAGGATGGGGATCACTCAGTGCCCCTGGCTCTGCAGAGAAGGCAGCTTCCTGTCCAAGTGCCTCTGGGGGAAAAGTCATGCATTTGGCTCAGACTGGAAAATAGGCTTTTGCCAGCCGGAAAGTCCATATAAGCAGGTCCCATCCGTGGGGAGACTGCCCTGTTCTAGTGACCTCACACAGCACCAGAATCCCAGGAGCGTGAATCTGGGGAGGAGTCTGGGATCCAAAGGGACCAAGGTGGATCTGGGAGCCAAGCATGGGCTTGGGGGTACAAAGAGAGCACAGGGTTTTGCAGCCTTAGGGAGAGCCACCAGGCTGGGAAGGGCTGGGGGTGTCTCAGCACTCAACCTGTGCTGTGATGGGATAGCCAAGCACTCTCCATGCTCACAACAGACTTCCCAATCTGTTGCCACAGAGAAGAAAGGGCCCAGGCAACAGAGCCTCCCTCTTCCCACTGTGCACTAGGGCATGCAAGTGCCACCACGAGAACCCCACACCAAGACACTTCCTGTCCCTGGAGCTCAGGCCACTGGTTCTGCACCTCAGAAGCTTTCCTGTGGGGTGACAGGCAGTGGTCCGCACTGGTCCATAATGCCAGCCATGAAACCTGGGGGCACTCAGCTCTCTGGGGTCTGCCCTCCAGACCTCAGCATCCATTTGCTGTACTCCCTGCAGGTGCTCAGAATCATGCTTCGGCAGAGCAAGCCCGCACACATCGCAGCTTTTTTCTTGGGGTTGCAGGAGGTGGTTTACAGTCTCCCCAGGTTCCAGGCAGTTCTGGTAGCAGGCAAGGCCTCACAGATGCCTGGAGGGGACCCCCACCCCCACATACTGATCTCCAGAGATGCCAGCCACTCACTGCACACACCTACACCGAGTCCTGTCCCCGTCCCCTTCCACAGGAAAGGGCTGAGGCTGTACTAGCTGAGAGCAGGGTGTAGGATGGCATGGGTCTCCATCCTCTTTGGACCCCTGCCATCCTTAGGGTCACCTTGTTTAAGCCTTGAATCACAGGGCAGACAGGTAGCCCAGCCAGAAATTTTCATTGAGCTGGGTCTGAGTCCCTTGGGGCCACCTACCCTGGTGGATAGAACCCACACTGTAGGCTGCCTCACACATCTCTTCAAGAAGTAGGCAGCCTCCAGTCTTGGAGCTGAGACCCAAGGGGAAAGGTGTCTGCAGGAAAGAGCTGGAGGCTGGAGTGGCAGGCAGAGGCCTGGAGGTAGCCAAGTTGCATTTAACCAGACTGCAGAAAGGACTAAGGCCACTGGGGCACCTGCCCTTGGGGGCAGAGGGGCAGAGACACGTGGACAGGTCTCCAAGCTAGTCTACAGGCAGAAAAGGCTTGATCTCTAGTCTCGTGCTCCACCTCTCCCCACTAACCAGGAAGCTTGGTCAGTGCTGGGGAGAGCCCCAGGAGGTGGCTGAGTGCACATCAAGGTTGTGGATGGAGATTCCAGGTCACCATGTCCTGCTCCAGTTAGAGCCACAGTGACCAGCTAAAGTCACAGCCTGGAATCTGAACCGTACAATTGTGCCCAGGAGGGACAATGGCCTCAGAGAAAAGGACAAGGGAGCAGGTGAGGTGGTGACCACACATAGGGCAGGGCTTGGCCAACCTCCCAGCCTTGTCCTTACCGCTGTGGTACTGAGGCTTCCAGGCAGCTACCCGGCTCCATCCTCCCCCTCCTCAGATTCCTTGATGTTCCCCTCACACATTGCTGCATGCCACCTCCCCCCCACCGGGTCTTCCGTGTCCCTGTGTAGGTGATGAATGGCAGTCAGAGCTTAGTATTCAAAAAAGCCAGTGACTCCTGACAGTGGGTCTGTCTTCTCTTAGCCAACAAAGAGAATGCTGGTTTTGAGGTTGTGTCCCTCTCAGCACTCACAACAAACACAATATTGGTCAATGATGCATGAGTAGTATTTTCCCCACTTTTTATTTCCTCTGTGTTTTCAGATTCCTTAGGTAAGGGGCACAGAACCAGGGGCCACCTCAAGACCTGGGAACATGGACTGAACACAAACACATAAGGGACAGGGGCAGGGGTGATGCAGGGACAGTGGAGAACTGAAAGAACAGCCTGAAAGGGATGATGGGAGGACCACAGAGAACACCCAGGATTCATGGATAAACATGACTAGGCCAACAACATGGGTGACCTATGGGAAACATGATGGCCCTGTATTCCACTCCACCCATTCCTACCTGGCAGATATCCCTAAGAGAGCCTCCCTTCTGCTCAGGTTGGGCCAGGGCCTGACCACTGACCCTCCCCAACATGGCCCTTACAACACTGTTGTGACATTTGTCCCCTCTGCCAAACCACACCCATACTCTACCTGGGAATTCCCCATTGACTGGGCCTTACCTGGGAGCCATGACCTGGGAGGCTACACTTAGCCACAGGAGTGTCATCTCGCTGAAGTGACCTCAATGGATGCACCATCTCACCCCTTTGCCTCCAAGCTCTGTTCAAATGCCTGCCGTGGCCGATGGCCCACTAGCTCCAAGCAGCCCAAGCCCTGTCTCACAAGCGCGGCTGCGGGAGCTCCTGGGGCCCGGGGCACATTCCATGCGCTGGGGGCTGGGGCAGCCGAGGCTCGCGGCCAGCCTGCTAGTCGGCCCGAGGCAGCCCTATGAAGTCCCCTTCCGCCGCTGCCGATGGCCCTGGCCAGCCACCACCTCCTTTCGGGGCCCGGGAGACTCGCCTGGGGTTGTAATGGAGGAAGGTAAATAAAATGCCAGCGATCGTGATCCGGGGGTTCATCTTGCGGGCCGGCCCAGGTCACGGGAGAGGCGCTGTGCCCGCCAGGGCCAGTAGGAGGGTCGCCTGCGCTCAGGGGCAGGGCCCCTGGCCGCAGACCACCCGGGCCCAGCTCAGTTCCCAGCCACGGGGGAGTACCGAGAGGCTTCCTGGGTATCCATTTTCGAAAAAGGAATGAAATTCCTCAGCTTCAGGAATGGCCGATCCAAGCAGAGAGGGCCGCGGAGTAGGATCGCGTTCCCGGAACGTCCGGGCTGTCGGAGCGACCACTCGTGCGCTCGGAATTCGGGGCGGCGCGCGCTGATGACGTCACGATGGCGCGCCCGGCCGTCCGTGGCAGAGCTCGCGGGGTACCGCGGCTGCGGAGCTGGAGCCGTGCGGCTCAGACCCTGGCCGCCTGCGCCGCTGCGGCCTCAACCTCTAGTCCGAGATTGGCTGGGCTGCCTGGAGGACCCTCGCGGTCTCTGCCACCAGCCCCTGACCTTCAGGTTTCACCGCGAGTCCCCACCCTTGCCTGCTGCCCCTGGATTCTCGCCGGCCCAGCCACAGCGTCCACCCTCCCTGAGCCTCTGACCGCGCCTCCCCGGAACAGCGGCGGCCCGCGCTGGAGGCTGCCGGGGTCATCCTGAGGCGCCGGACTAAGGGAACACTCTCTGGTCTCCCGCTTCTCCCGCCCCTCCTTTCTCCTGCCTGGAGCTGGCCTGCGTGTCCCAGGACTGGGCTTCTGCCGCCGCACCTGCTCCCCACCGCCCTCCAGATCGCTGCGGGCGCGGCTTCCTCGCCCTGGAGCACTCTTCCTCCCGCTCCGCCTTTTCCCTGTAATTCGCACTGCCCTTCAGGCCCTGCCTGGCCCGTGTGCAGGTGGGGTGCGTGTTTCCCTTTCCCGAATGGCGCCCTCCCATCTGGTTGTCTAACTTTGTCCTCCAACCCACGCTCCCAGAGGACAGAGCCTGGGCCCGTGGCTCACGCCTGTGTACCCTGCACAGGGCCTGGATGGGGGAGTCTTTGGTCACTGCTGAAGAAAGGGAGGGAGGGAGAGGAGAGGGAAGGAAGGACAAATGTACTTATGACTGCGTCTTTTCTTCCATTTGTGACTTTTTGTTCCAATGTCCCTAGTCGCAGCCATGTTCCCCGGAGGGCTCCACTAGCCTGTCCTCTGCACCTGCCCACTCCATCCTGCCTGCCTGGCCAGCTCCAGTCCAGCCACTTGTTGCTGCCTGTGTGCTCTTGTAAGGCACGGTGGCCTTGCCACATCCCCATGGAGGAGGCAGGTGTAGGCACACCACTCTGAGCCACCTACTCTGGGGGCCTGTTGGCAGGAACAGGAGAAGGAGCTGGGGTTGGGATTGTGTCCCCACAGAAGGCAGCAGTGAGCACAGGCCACATGCGACACTGGCATATCCTGATTAGGCCTTTCCTTAGCCCGCTCTATTCCTCAGATAGGAAAACCCAGACCGAGAAAAAGGACCTACCTGGGACCTGTGGAGGCCCAGTCCCTCCCTCTGCCGCCTAATGAGAGAGGACGGAAGATGAGGAGTGAGGAGGGATTGAGAGGCAGCAGGTGGTGTCACATCTGCCCTGTCAGTGAGCTGGTCAACAGAGGTCCTCAGGGAGCTATACCTGGACAGGACCCCAAGGGGAAGGCGGAGGGTCAGCAAGGGGGCTGCGAGCTGCCCTTTTCAGCATCCACCTAGTCTGCAGGCTGCCCCGGGCCCTGCCCGATGGGGAAAGGTGTGTCATGCATGTTGCCATGCAACCCAAGCCTCAGTGTGTAGGTAGCACCCAGGGCCGCAATGGTAACCAGGGTCCACACGGGTGTGGGTCTGGAGGGGGCGGGAGCATTCTTCTCTCTGCCTGAGACAGGAGGTGCAGGGCTGTTCCCTGATCACCCAGGAAGGCTGGCCAGGGCAGGGGGTCCACTGATCCACACCCGTCTTGGCCCCTGATGCGCATCTCCCTCTCGGCCCCAGGGCCCATTGGCCAGGCGACAGCTGGGGAAACTGATACCAGCTCTTAGCTTTGGACTGCCAGGTGGCAAGGCCCTGTGGTCGCTGGGAGCCAGGCGTCCTCAGCCCGCGCGTTAGCTGCTGACAATTGAGCGACCAAAGCAGATTAACCTGGGTGTTAATCCTCCCTTAATGGCTTCAGAATCCTCGGCTCCAGTAGCTAAGCCGGCCTTTCTCCGTGCGCGGCCGAGCCCTCCGCGGCTTCAGCCAGGCAGCGGCGCCGATGCTATCTCTGCCGGCCCGGCCGCAGTACCCGCGCTAATCCCCGGCGCTCCTTTCTTCCCCGGCCCGCCTCAGATCGGCCGATTGGCGTTTGATTACGGCAGTTATCGAGGGCCCCTTTGTGCGACCGGCCCTAAATCCCGTAATTCCGTGATGAAGGAGGCATTCGCTGGCGTTTGCAGCGGAGAAAGGCACCGGGATGAAAGAAAGCAATCAGGGGATCCGGACGGCCTCGCCCTCGAAGCAGGGTGGCCTCGACTCAGTGCGGGGGCGGCCTGGGCCCCGGCTCCCTCCACCCCAACCAGTCCTGAACGGGGCTAGCGCCCCGTCCTCACCTCCCTGGCTGCCCCCTCCCCACCGCCTTGACTGCCATTTGGCTTGGGAAACTCCTGGGCTCACAGGCCAAGGGACCATCCCCCACCTCAGCCTCATTTTCACAGGTGGGGGACCTAAGGGACCTAACCCTCCAGCTCTCTGGGCCCTGCGTCTCGGCTCTGACTGTCCAAATCCAATGGTCTGTTAGTGTCCACCCAAAGCTCCATTCCTCCCTGGCCTCTGATTCTCCCCCAGCCCCTCCAGATTCCTGACCCCTTCATCTGCCCCTCTCTTCAGCACTGACCAGCTTCATCCAGTCCTGGAAACAGCCAAGTCTGTTATTTAGTGGCAGAAAGAAGTGATGGTAGCTGGGAGCACTGGTGGATTGTCTAGGGAGGTGCAGCAGGGAAAGCCCCTTTGCAGAGGCACTGGGAGCCCCAGGCAGGATAGGGAGTCAAGGAGCCAGGCTGGGTGTGAGCTCTGTGTGTTGGAGGAGCTGGGCAGCTGAGAGTGAGGAGGGAGAAGCCACATGGGATAGATGGGAGAGGTGGCAGAGGCCAGGGCTTCCGGGGACTGAGGGCCACTCACCCCGGGCATCTGAAGTGAGGGCGTCATGATTGGACTTGCGTTTGTGGCAAGCATGGACGCCTCTCTGGGGCAGGCTCACTTTGGGGAGGAGAACAGGAGAGAAAAGTGGCTGGCAGTGGGTTCAAAAGCCAGCCACTGTGTGGGTGCAGGTGGCAGACATCTGGGACTGGCGCCAAGGTGGAGGCTGTGCAGAGGGACAGGTGTGGGCAATGCTAGACGGAGCTGGAGGTGCACAATGAGATCTGAGGTGGGAGTGGGGAGTGCCGAGCATTTCCTACCAGCTGAGCCTTGAGCAGTTCTAGAGGCAAGTGAGCAGTTACCAGGATGCACAGGTGAGGGAGTGGGGCATTTACCGGGGCAGACAAGTGTGTCTTTACCAAGGTGAACAGGAGTCAAGATGTGCGTGTGCCCAGGTGAGTAAGTGGCGCAGCAGGCCATTTACTGGGAGAACAAGGGGATGGTTGGGCACCGGTGGCTCTGTTCCCCCTTTAGGGGTCAGCCTTCTGGTCCTCAGCTGCTGATGCCCCTTGGTGACTCATGGCTGCCCTGATCCTGGAGAATTGTCCTGGGGAATGGGAGCCACCCACACAGCAGCCCTCCAGACCCAGAGGCAAAACCCTAACGATGTCTCATGCATCAGCGTCCCTGCTTTGCCAAAAGGTGGTTCTGATCTGTGACGTTCTTGGTGTCTGCCCCAGCACATCCATGTGGAATGATGGAAACTGCCTTCTGCTCGGCAGTCTCCACTCCACCACCTAGTCTTGTCCTGCTTCCACGGTGACCAAGTGTCTCGGTTTTCCCAAGACTAAGGAATTTCCTGGGAAGCGGAGCTTTCAGCAGCAAAACCTGGGAAAGTCCCAGGCAAACCAGGATGGTGTATCCCCCTAGGTTTCTGTTGTGTCCCTCAAAGAGATGTTGAAGTCCTAACTCCTCATACCTGTGAATGCGAACTTATTTAGAAATAAGGTCTTTGCAGATGTAACTAACATTTAAATTAATTAGCTGGGCATAGTGGTACACATCTGTGGTCCCAGCTCTACCCTGGAAGCTGAGGTGAGAAGATTGCTTGAGCCCAGGAGGTTGAGATTGCAGTGAGCTGTGGCCACATCACTGCACTTCAGCCTGGGCAATAGAGCAAGATTCTGCCTCTAAATAAAACAAAGCAACAACAAAAACCATGTAAACTAAGATGAGCTCATTCTGGAGTCGGGTAGGTTCTTATTCCAGTAATACCGATGAAGTCCTCAGAAGAGGGGAGCTGCAGGAGAAGGCCATGTGATGACATAGGTGGAGATTGGGGGATGGGGGTGGTATCTGTGACCCAAGGAATGCCAGTGGGTCCAGCAACGCCAGATGCCAAGAGAAATGCATGGGGCAGACTGTGCCCTGGAGCCTTCAGAGAGCACGGCCCTGCTGACACCCTGATCAGGGTTCCTGGCCTCCGGAAGTGTGACAGGTAAGCTCCTGCTGGAAACCGTTCAGAGCTCAGCACCACTGGAACACAGCACAGACTTCCTTGCTCTCCTGAGCACATGTTCAGCAACAGCCTGAGAACAAGAATTCTGGCTTCAGGCTTTGCTTCTAGGGAACTAGTCCTCAACAGTGGGTCCCTGGTGGGTGGCCCTGGGAAGCCCATCTGAAGGACAGCACTCTGAAATTGGCTCCTGCGCTGTTGGGGTGGCAATGAGGAGCTGTCACTCTTCTGGTGTTTCTAGCATGTTGTGGTGTCCTGTCCTTGTAGATGCCAAGGTGGCAGGTGGAGAATGGACCGCCCCCAGCCTGGGTCACAGTGTGACAGTAAGAACTGTCACTGGGGAAACTGGGATGGGAGACAGTAGTGCAGTGCCCTGGGCACCTGAGAGGTGGGGAGGACACAGGAACTCCAAGAGCCATGGGACTGAGAGGCTGTTGCTAAGCGCTATTGATTCCTGGAGGAGCCAACATGACAGATCCAGACACACTGATCAACAGCATGAAGCAGAGTGCTGTGCGCCAGACCCCAGCTTGCACACACAGAGACTGGCCTACAGGTGGACAGAAATGAAGATGAGGCCCTGGGGGTTAGTGGGGCACAGCCGAACTCTAGGCAAGGTGGGGGATCTCAACCTAGACCATGCTCTGGCATCAAGGTGACAGCCCTGAATAGTGAAGGAGTGGGACGCTGATGTGTGGGGCGGGATATCTGAGTGGATGCCCTTGAGCACTTTGGTGTTTTGTTTCATTTTGTTTAGTTTTGGGGGATTTATTTGACATGGAGTCTTGCTCTGGTGCCCAGGCAGGAGTGCAGAGGCATGATCATAGCTCACTGCAGCCTCCAATTCCCAGGCTCAACTGATCTTCCCACCTCAGCCTCCCAAGTAGTTGAGACTACAGGTGTGCACTGCCATACCCTGCTAGTTTTTTTAAAAAAATTTTTTTAGAGATGGGGTCTCACTATGTTGCCTAGGCTGGTTTCAAACTCCTGGCCTCAAGTGATCCTCCTAAATCCTTGGCCTCCTAAAATGCTGGGTTTATAGACATGAGCTACTGCATCCAGCCCTTTATACCTTTTATATATTTTTCTTGCTTTATTGCGCTAAGAATTCCAGAACAACGTGAAATAGAAGTGTCATGGATATCCTTACTTTACTCTTGATTTGAGGGACAAATGACCAATGTTTTGCCAGAAAGTATGATATTAACTGTAGGCTAACTATAGATTATTAATAAAGTTGTTCATTACATTCCCTTGTTATTTTAAGGTCTGCAGAATCTACGGTTATATCACCTCCTTCAGTCCTGATATTAGTAATTTGTGTTGCTTTTGTTCTGGTTCAATTTAATTCATTAATTTTGTTTATCTTTGGCTTTGTTGTTTTCTCTATTTTTGCCTTTTTATGTATTATTGACTCTATGAAAAATCTTCTTTTACTCACATGTTTTTTGTTTGTTTGTTTTTAAGATGGAGCCTCACTCTGTCATCCAGGTTGGAGCGCAGTGGCACGATCATGGCTCATGCAGTCTTGACCTCCCCAGGCTCAGATGATCCTCCCACCTCAGCCTGCTGAGTAGCTGGGACTCCAGGTGTGCACTGCCACACCTGGGTAATTTTTTTGTATTTTTTGTAGAGACGGGGATCTCTCTATATTGCCTGAGGTGGTCTTGAACTTCTGGGCTCAAACTGTCTACCCTCCTTGGCCTCCCAAAGTGCTAGGTTTTTTGTTTTTTTGTTTTTTGAGATGGAGTCTTGCTCTGTCACCCAGGTTGGAGTGCAGTGGTGCCATCTCGGCTCACCGCAACCTCCACCTCCCGAGTTCAAGCAATTCTCCTGTCTCAGTCACCTGAGTAGCTGAGATCACAGGTGCCCACCACCACGCCTGGCTACTTTTTGTATTTTTAGTACACCACACCACAACATGGGCACCATGTTGGCCAGGCTGGCCTCGAACTCTTGGCCTCAGGTGATCTGCCTGCCTCGGCCTCCCAAAGTGTTGGCATTACAGGCATTAGCCACTGCTCCCGGCCTAAAGTGCTAGGATTATAGGCATGAGCCACTGTTCCCAGCCTATGAAAATATTATTATAAAAATAAAAATACTGGCCAGGTGCGGTGGCTCACGCCTGTAACCTAGCACTTTGGGAGGTCGAGGTGGGTGGATCACTTAAGGTCAGGAGTTCAAGACCAGCCTGGCCATCATGGTGAAACCCCATCTTTAAAAAAAAAAGAAAAGAAAAGAAAAAGAAAGAAAAAGAAAAATACTATATAAAGGTGATCAATCACTTTTCTGTATTGTTCAGATTGGGTAACTGTTTTTTCTTTTTTGAAATATGGTCTCGCTCTGTCACCTGGGCTGGAGTGCAGTGGCTCAGTCATAGCTCACTGTATCTTTAACCTCCTGGGCTCAAGTGATCCTCCCCCCTCAGCCTCCGAGTATCTGGGAATACAGGCATGCACCACCACGCCCAGCTAATTTTTGTATTTTTCATAGAAATTCAAGTGGGGTTTTGCCACGTTGCCCAGGCTGGTCTCAAACTCCTGAGCACAAGTGACCTGCTTGCCTTGGCTTCCCAAAGCGCTGGGATTACAAGTGTGAGCCACCATCCTGCCCCAGGTTGGATAATTTCTATTATCCAACTAGTCTCAAACTGACTCTTCTGTCATTTCTCTTCTGCTGTTAAGCCTATTTAGGAAATTTTTATTTCTGATGTTCCGTTTTTCAGCTCTAGAATTTTTATTTATTTATTGTTTGAGATAGAATTTCACTCTTGTGGCCCAGGCTAGAGTGCAACGGTTCCATCTCAACTCACTGCAACATCCACCTCTTCGGTTCAAGCAATTCTCCTGCCTCAGCCTCCCAAGTAGCTAGAATACAGGCACCCACCACCATGCCCGGCTAAAGTTTTGTATTTTTAGTAGAGAGAGGCTTTTACTATGTTGGCCAGGCTGGTCTCAAACTCCTGACCTCAGGTGATCTGCCCGCCTCGGCCTCCTAAAGTGCTGGAATTACAGGTGTGAGCCACCACACCCAGCCTATTTAGTTATTTTTAAAGTTTCTTTTTCTCAGTGGGGTGCAGTGGCTCATGCCTATAATCCCAGCACTTTGGGAGGCTGAGGCTGGTGGATCACCTGAAGTCAGGAGTGCAAGACCAGCTTGACCACCGTGGTGACACCCCATCGCGACTACAAATACAAACTTAACCGGGTCTGGTGGCAGGCGCCTGTAATCCCAGCTACTTGGGAGGCTGAGGTAGGAGAATCGCTTGAACCCAGAAGGCAAAGTTTGCAGTGAGCCGAGATCATGCCACTGCATTCCAGCCTGGGAGCCAAGAGTGAAACGGTGTCTCAAAAAAAAAAAAAATGAGCAAAGAGGCTGGGCACAGTAGCTCACACCTGTGATCCCAGTACTTTGTTACGTCAAGGCTGGCCAATCACTTGAGGCCAAGAGTTCAAGAACAGCCTGGCCAACCGAGCAAAACCCCATCTCTATTAAAAATACAAAAATTAGCTGGGCATGGTGGCAGGTGCCTGTAATCTCAGCTACTCAGGAGGCTGTGGTATGAGAATCATTTGAACCAGGAAGCAGAGGTTGCAATGAGCCAAGATCTCGCCACTGCATTCCAGCCTGGGCAACAGAGCAAGACTCCGTCTCAAAAAAAATCAGAATGAGAAAACACTTCACCCCCACTAGGGTGTCTATACATTTTAAAACCAGAAAATAACAAATGTTGTCAAGGACATGGATAAAGTAGAACTCTTATGGGAACCTGGTGGGAATGTAAGATGGAGCTGCAGCTGTGGAAAGTTTGGTGGATTTTCAAAACCCTAAACATAGAATTACCATGCAGCCCAGCAATTCCTCTCCTCGGCATATACCCAGAAGAGCTGGATGCAGGAACTGAAGCAAGTGCTTTACACCCGTGTTCACAGCTGTGCTATTCACAGGAGTCAGAGGGCGGAAACAACCCAAGGACCCTGGAGGGATAAGTGGATAAACAAGATGAGATCTGCACATGCAGTGCGGTGGTATTCAGCCATAAGCCCCACTTGCCGGGGGCTGGGAGTGTGGGGAAGGGCAGTTACCATGCAGTGGGTACAGAGTTTCTGATTAGGATGATGGAGGGCTCTGGGAATGACCGTGGAGAGGTTACACAGCCTTTTGAATATCCTTATTGCACACTTGTACCTCATACCTAGAAATGGTTAAAATGAACCTGGGCAAATAAGTGAGACCTGGTCTCTACAAATATACAAAAATCAGGTGTGCATGGTGGATGCCTATGGTCCCAGCAACTGTGGAGGCTGAAGTGGGAGGATCGCTTGAGCCCAGGAGATCAAGGCTGCAGTGAGCCAGGACTGCACAACTGCACGACTGCACTCTGGCCTGGGCAACAGAGCAAGACTCCCTCTCCAAAAAAAAAAAAAAAAAAAAAAAGGGTAAATGCTATGCTGTCTTTATTTTACATTAAAAACATAAGTAAAAATAATAGAAAGGCAAAAAGCTGAGGTCACCTGCCCAGTGAAATGTCTCAGTGCTTTATTCAGTGTCCAGCCAGTTCTCAGGCCCAGACTTCCTCTGCTGAAGTCTCCTTCCCACGAGGAAGGAGCCAGTAGCATCATGAAAGGCATTTCTAGTAGTGGTTCCCCTCATCCTCCCGCAAAGGGGCCTGTGTCTGCTTACCCAGGTAGCCGTGTGCTGGGGAAAGGGAAAACTCAGATCTTTCTAGTGCTATTGGATGTTGGCTCCAAGTTAGCACTGATCCCAGGGACCCAAAGTGCCCCCGTGGCCTCCCTGCTACAGCAGGAGCACAGACAGTCAGGCAGGAAGCAAAGTCCTGGCCCAATTCGGTCGCACGGTGGGTCCAGCAGTTCATGAACTACCCGTGGGTTATTTCTGCAGCTTCTGAATGCGTAAGTGAAATAGACATATTTAGTATTTGGCAGAACTTTCACAGTGATTTCTAACCTTTAGAGTACCAGCTGAAAAATCACACGATGTATAAATTTAGAAAGGAGACTATCTTCTTTAGTGTCACTCTGTCACCCAAGATCGAGTGCAGTGGCACAATTATAGCTTACTGCAGTCGCAAATTTGTGGGCCCAAGAGATCCTCCCACCTCAGCTTCCCAACTAGCTGAGCCCACAGGTGCATGTCACTGTAAGGTTTGTTTCCGAGGATAAAACGAAGAAACTGAGGCCAACACCAAAATAATCCAATACAAGGGAATTTATTCAGGCTCCCAGGTGAGGTTCTGCAGTCCGGACTGGAAGGACTGGAGAAGTGGCCCAGACGCCGCTTAGACAGGGGGTTTTATAGGGAGTGAAACAGCTCGATTGGTTGAGAGAGCAAGACTGCTATTGGGTAAGTTACAAGCCTTGACCTAGGACTTGGCTTGTTGTTGGTTGGAATTACTTGCCTGCTATTGGTTGTTAAGACTCGAGTGCTATTGGTTGTTAAGACTCGGCTGCTATTGGTTGTTAAGACTTAGCTGCTATTGGTTGTTAAGGCTTAGCTGCTATTGGTTATTAAGAAGCTATAGTTGCAGCACCTTGTTTGCATACTGGGCTCTTTAAGGGAAGACCAGGCTGTGAGAGCAAGGGAGAGGGAACATGCTTGAGTATGTCTGAGCTTGCTTGGGGCTTGGAAAAGGGAAAAAGGTGGGTGTGGGGTGGGGGGGGAGGGGTGGGGGAGCGGCGCGGCGTGAGTCTGAGCTCCCAGCAAGGCAACCGGCCTTACACAAACAACTTGACTTAGCCGACATTTATAAACCACTGTATCTAAGAATAATAGAAAATACATTATTTCCAAGTGGACACTTAACCTATAATCTGGGTCATAAAACAAGTCCCAATATGTTTAAAAATTTTTATGTCATATCACATATGTTCTATCATTTAAATAAAATTAAATTAGGAATCAAAAAGAGAAAAATATGTAGAAAATCCCTAAATGTTTGGATAGCATAAAATATGTCTATATAACCTATGGAACAAAGAAGAGTTTTCAAAAAGTACTTTGAGCTGAATTAAAATGAAAACAAAATGTAAGAACATTTTTGCTGTCCATCTAAGGCAGTGTTTAGAGGGAAGTTTTATAAAATGCTTATGTAAGAGAAAAATAAAGGTCTCAAGTCATTGACTTAAGCCCCCAATTTGAGAATAGGGAAAGAAGAAAAAAGTAAACTCAAAGTAGAAAGAAAATGACAATAAAAGTAAAGGAAGAAGTGAAATGCCAAACAGAAAAATACAGAAAATCAGTAAAATCAAAAGAATTGATCAATAAAAATTTTATATATGTAGCCAGAATAATCAAGAAAAAAATTTAAAAATATCAGAAGTGAGAGAGTAGGCATCACTAGGCATTCTGTAGACATTAAAAGGATAATAAAGGGTACTTATAAACACATTTATGGAAATAAATTTCACAAGTTAGATGGAATGGTTAAATATCTTAAAATATACATAATTCCAAAGCTCACAAAGAAAGATAATCTGAAAAGCCCTATATCTATTAAGAAATTGATTTTGTATTTAAAAGCATTCCTAGAAAGAATGGCTCAGATGGCTTTGTTGATAAATTCTAACAAACATTTAAGGAAAAAATACTATCAGTTTTGCACAATTGATATTAGAGAATATAGAAGAAACATCCATTCCATTTTCTGAATTTATCATTACCCAAACACCAAAACTAGACAGAAAGATTATAATAAAATAAAACCAGAGAACAATATCCCTGCTAAACATAGAGGCAACTATTCTCAAGAAATATTTAGAAATTAAATCTAACAATATATTTATGTGGAAAGTAAGTTATTATAATCAAGATGATGTTTGTTTAACATTGGAAAATCAATTAATGTAATTAACAACATAAACTGAAAAACTAAAACCATGTGATCTTAATTAATACAAGGTATTTGACAAAATCAACACTTATTCATGATTAAAGCTGTTAGTAGAGGAGTAATAAAATGGAACTTCCTGGATCTAATGGAAAGAATCCACTAAAGATTTACAGCATCATACTTAGTAATAAACTACTTCATAGTTTCTTTGTGAGATTGGAAATGAGATAACAATTTCTACTCTTACCACTTCAGTTCAGCAATCTCAGAAGTTCTAACCGTAAAAGGCATACAGACCAGAAAGGGAGAAGTAAAATGGTCTTTATTTGCAGATGAGATAATTTTCTATGTAGAAAATATTACAGAATCTAGGGGAAAAGTACTAGAAATAATGAGTGACTTCAGGAAAATTGCAGGATATGAAGTCAGTGTTCAAATATAAATTCTATTTCTATATTTTGGAAATGAATAATCAGAAAGTAAAATTGAAAATAATGATTTTATTTGTAATATATTTAATGATTGTGAAAAGCTTTTGGATAAATTTGAAAAATTTGGAAGATCCATATACTCAAATCTATAAAATATTTCTCAGAAAAATTTAAAATGACTTAGATATATTTAATGATCAAATAATTTATACTTTAATCACATTATTTCCCCTCTAGTTTGATCTATAGATAGATGATAGATAGATAGATAGATAGATCAATAGATAGATAGATCAATAGATAGATAGATAGATTCAATTTTATCTTCAATAAAATCCTGGAAGGCTTTTCCATAGAAAACAAGATGATTTTAACGTTTATTTAAGCAATTCAAATAGTCTAGAATTACTAAACAATTTTTGACAAGAATAACAAATACAGAGAACCTATAGTATCTGACTTTAAGATTTATTTTAAAACTACAGTAATTAAGACAGTATGGTAATGGCATAAAGATGGAAATATAAGCCAAGTAAACAGGATAGACAGTGCAGAAATAGATCTGCAATGTGTGGTCACTTGACTTCTGGCCAAGAAACTGAGGAAACTAAATGAGAAGAGAATAACATTTATATCAAACTGTAATGGAACAACTGGATAGTCATATATAAAAGATCTGAGCCTTTATCTCACACAATATTAAAAAACTCAAAATGAATCATAGAGCTATATGGGAACATTAAAACTATAAAAGTTCAAGAAGAAAACAAGAGGACATTTTACTAATCTTGACTCTGACAAAGATTTCTCAAAGTAAGACCCAGAACACTCAAAATATGTAAAAAATAATTTGGACTTCATCAAATTTTAAACATTTGTCCTTCAAAACACATATATAAGAAAACCCAAAGGAAAACTATGAATGAGAAGAAAACATTTACAAAACACATACGTGAAAAGACAAAGTTCTTGTATCATATATATAGATAATACTTACAAAAAAAATCGGTAAAAATGGAAAAATATTTAACAGACATATCACATGCGAAAAAGATATATAGATGGAAAGTAAGCACCTGAAAAGTTGCTTAATATCATTACTCATGAGGAAAATGCAAATTAAAACCAAAATAAAACACCACTATTAATTTACTGAAACAGCTAAAGTTTAAAAGACAGTCTACATCAGATATTGGCAAGCATATGGTACAACTGAAGCTCTCTTACATTGCTTTTGAAAATTGAAAATAGTACAACCATTTTGAAAACTATTTTTGCAGTTGCATGGCACACCAAACATGTACTTATCATGTGAATGGACATTCTGTCTATCGTGTCCTTTGCAGGGGCATAGATGAAGCTAGAAACCATCAGTCCAGCAAACTAATACAAGAACAGAAAACCAAATAAACACCACGTGTTCTCACTCATAAGTGGGAGCCGAACCACGAGAACACATGAACAGAAGGAAGGGAACATCACACTCGGGGGCCTGTCAGGGAGTGAGGGATAGTGGAGGGACAGCATTAAGAGAAATACCTAGTGTAGACGACGGGTTGATGAGTGCAGCAAATCACCACAGCACGTGTATACCTATGTGACAAACCTGCACATTCTGCACATATTTCCCAGAACTTAAAGTATAATAATAATAATAAATAAGACAGATATGTGATAAAGAAAATATAGTAAGATATCAATTGTAAAAACTAAGTATTAAGTATATGAGTATATCCCACTTTCTTAGGCTTTTTTAAAAATTTTTTATTTTTGCTCAAAATAATCTTCTATAACTTTGCATGTGCTCCTATCAAAAGGTAAAATCTATTTTCCACTCTCTGAATCTGTCCTGGGTTGTGACTTGTTCAAAAAAATGTGACAGAATCATTTTCCAGCTCTAAGACTAAACCTCAAAAGGCAATTTGCCTTTTATCTGCCTCCTTCTCATGAACAGTGCCAGGCTAGCCAGCTTGAGAACGTCCACATGGAGAGTCCACGTGTTGCCACCAAGGCTACCTAGGAGCCCATCAACCCCAAACATATGAGAGAGCATGAACAGTTTCAGCAGAGATGCCCATTTGACCCTCAGCTAACCATAGATGCATGAGTGTGCCCAGCAAAGACTGAGAGAACAGTCTAGCTGATAGTTTATGAGACAGCAATAGCTATCAATATTTGGTAGAATACATAACCTCTCTCAACTTCAACTTTTCCATAGTATCTATATCATAGGGTGATGACTAGATAACTCACTTAAATGTCTTAGAACAGCGAAAAATGCATAAATCCTTCAAATAATTTCCTAGTAATGCTATCTCTACTACCTCAGAGAGTTTCCCTGAAGAACAACTCGAAACTCTGATTGCCAAATTCTTCAGAAAGATCCGTAGAAAGTATAGACATTATTTATTAATGTTTGCCAAGCCATTATGTTTTGCTTTGATGCCAGTCCAAAATGAGGCTTGTCATGCATGGAAACTACACCTGCAAAAGAGAAGAATAGTAGATCAAATTTGAGCTTGGCTATTTGCCTCTATTTCAGAAAGCTAAGAGCTCTCTCAAAGGGCAGCACAGGGAAGCAGGTGACTGTCTGTTATTCCATATCATATTGCCTCGTATCATTTCTGACACTAAAGTCACATTTCATTTAAAAGGAAAGTGGCCTGAGCTGAAACCTTGCCCAACATTTCCCCACCACATACAAACATCCATTTTCAAAAATGTGGTCCTTTAAGTCTTCTTTCCAAGAGAATTGATCAGGTGACTTGGCCCAGGAGATGAAGCCTCTTAAAATTACAAAAGCTGTCTGTGCTTCACACAAAAGTGGCTGCCAAAAGTGTGGAGCTTATGCAAAACCTTTGCCACTCAAGTGAACAAGACTCCTGAAACAGAAAACATTTAATAACCCAAAAATTGCCTAAAAATAAGTATACCGTACCTGGCAAAGAAGAATGAGTTACCACTCTGCTCCATAGGAGGCTAGTGGCAGCATTATACAATGTCTGGGTCAAGACCCTCTCTAGGCAAGAAACCATGGCTGGGCTAGGCTGGGCTGACATTTCAAGTATCTAATGAGGTGGGGCACTGTTCACAATTACCTCTTTTCTTTTACGAAGTGTCACTGAAGCATACTTACTGGAAACGTTGCTTTGAAAATGCTTGACAGACATTTTCCCCATATTTTCACCATGGGAGACTAAAATAAAGTCCCCAAACTCATCTCTTTCTAGAGATAGCTATGATTCAGAAGAGGCAGGAGGAGTCGGTATTTAACCTTGTGTGGTATAAAAATACCAGCAGCCAGGCCTGTGTTCCTTAGGGTGTCCCTGGTGTTAAATCATCCATCCTTTCATGTAGGTCTCTTCTTGGGGTGGAGGAAATGATGTTTATTAGGACACCAGTCTCATGGAAGAGTGGGAGAGGGAGCTGCACACTCTGGATAGGACATTTCTGTCCCCAAAATTGATGTCTCATGCACTTCTAGCAAGCAGACTTTAAAATTAAGGTAAAAATACAGCAAGCTTGTCTATCTACTAGCTCAGGAAGGACAGAAAATCTCTCTTGTTCATGGCTTAGCAGAAAATTTATGAAATTTTTGAAGGTTTGGTAAGCAGAGGCTTCATAACATTTAGTACAAACCTTATAGCTATGGAAGACACTTTGTCCCAGAGTTCAGCAGTCCAGGGGATGTTGTTAGTGTCACATGAAGAAAGGTCTCACACCCTCATTTATATCTGGCAAATGTTGAGATAAACTAGATTATTTCCTACAGACGTTCTTTGTCCCTGGAAGGTGCAGCTGAAAGCAGGAGGTAGAATATGCAGGCTGCCCAAACTCATTTAATAATGGCACATTTTTTTTTCTATTCCCACAGAGCATGAAATAGTTGTCAGAAAATATTGTGGGAAATGTCACCTTAAGGTAACCATGAGAAAGTGTATGTAACATGGTTAATATAGCCCTAGAAATAGAAATAGGCTTTAGCTTACTGGGGCAATTGAAATCAGAGGTTTTCTAGCATAGTCCTAATTCTCAAGTTGGAAGCTGCCATCTATATAATCACGGGAAATGGAGAAAAACAGTGTCAAGATGACTGTCCTCGAATGGGAGTGAGGTCAAGCCTCACATGGATGTCCAGGAATACTATTAGGCAAATGGTTAAAGTGAGTCTGCAGCAGCACTAAGTACACTTGAGAAAGAAGAAAAGAGGGCCAGTTCTGGCTCAGTGCTCACGTTAGCCGCTCACGTTAGCCCGCCTTGCAGCAGCCCACAGGGCCCCAGGCCCATGGGAACATTCTCTCTACCCATGCACGGAATATGCAATACTCCTAACAATTGGATACAATGAAATACAGAGAATTGATTATTTACTAAAGTTATCAAGGAGCCTGAGAAAATTAAACCCTTTCCTTAGACAGCTGCCTGTGTGGTGAGAACTCTGGACTTGGCCTTAGAAATCCAGTGACCCAATCTCAATAAGCAACTAAGATCCTACATCTTTATTCCCTGATCTTCAAGATGAGAAGATCAATTAAGATACTATCTAAGGTGCCTGTTAAGTGAAAAATCAAAAAGTCTGCATCTTTATTGGAGCCCTTTTGCTCAACTTCTCTAATTCAATACTCCAGTGACACCTATTGACTGATAGTTATGACTTAGTCCCTTAGAAAGGGAGAAAAAGAAGAGGGAGGAATGAGCTCTTAGAACGCATTTCTAACCTTTATGCAGTTTACTCTTCAGGGAAAGAGCTATTCAGTAATGGTAATATATTCCCAGAGATGGGAAAGATGGTTTAGGTGTTGGGACACTAACATGGTTGCTATATCTGTCTGTAGCCATTGTCCTTTTGGGGTTCTTTAATAACAAATAGTAACTCCTTCCTTCCTTTATTAAATGGATAAGATAAATCTATAGGAAGCAATCCATTTCTTTGAGTGTATCATTTAATGTTAAATTTTGTATGTCCTTAATTTAGGCTTAAGTTTTGCACTTGATGTAGACTGAAGTAGACTGAAGTTTTGCACTTGATATAAGGCTCCTGTTTCTTATTTCCATATACTGTAAAGAAATAGGTACCTTCTCGATATTACCAAAAGTAATGGACTGGGCAGTCTAAAATTAGGTTTAAATAGGTAGCCATACAGCTTCTTGTTAATCACTGCAGTGCACAATGAAATTTACCCAGTGTACTGAATGATAATGAATGTTGGTAATAATACAAGTTGGTGATTTAGGATTACCTTTTATCATGATACCAAACTTACTGTGAAATCTAAATAGCTATATATACTTCCAAAGGGTATTACTACAATAGTACTAAATAAATTCATGCAGTTCTTTGAATTGTGTTGCTGTCAATGTTCTCATATTGTTGAATTATTTATTTTGTTAGTTAATTTGATCATTATACACTCCACAAATGGTGTATCTTACATGATGTTCTCACAACTTCCTATATTCAAGCTGGAAG
The DNA here is from genome assembly GCA_963574635.1 of Cheracebus regulus. Lineage (NCBI taxonomy): Eukaryota > Metazoa > Chordata > Mammalia > Primates > Pitheciidae > Cheracebus > Cheracebus regulus. The sequence continues at coordinate 63,889 of CAUYQU010045543.1, read as the reverse complement.
ATTTTGACATTCTGCTTCTTAAAGTGTTGTTTTAAATTATTGGCAAAAGGGGATTGTATTTATGAACTAGAAGTAAATGTCCACATGTGCTCTAAAAGGGGAGTTATATTGCCCAGTAGTCTCTGCAAAGATGTTTTGTAATGATGCAGCCATTCTTGAATGATGTGTGGTACCTCAGGATTACTTCATATACCCTACTTACCTCAAAAAGCAAAACTGAATTTGGTTCATTCTTCAGAGAACACTATTCTGCAACTTGTTGTTGAATAAAGCTCTCAAGTCATTTCATTCTGTTCCTAATGACTAAGTAGCCGGACTGGCTTTGCCATTGGGTGGACGAAGTAGGTGTTTACTTTTATGAGGGGATTGAGAAACTACAAGATTCTTGATAAGACTAAATAGCCACTAACTCTAAAATGGCATATGTTGTATGCCACAGGATACGATTTTACACTAAAGCTTCATTTTGTGGGATGGAACCATTAACCCACTGACAGGGATATATTTATATCAGATCAGCCTGACTTAGACTTGTATCAGTGTCAGTCCCTGACACTGAATGAGGTTAACTTTTCTGACCCAAGAGAAGCTTATGCTGGAGAAAGCTCAGAAAAAGCATAATCTTATTGATGGATATCTATTATATAAGATAAAGACTGAGAGTGCTCAAGGCCAAAGAGAAAGGGGGTCTTGGTGTGGCCTCACACATCTTCTGATCTTCTTCCAGTCTTATTTAGTGGCATTTCTAACCTAGGGAGTGCTTTACTGTGGCTGGAAGAGAAAACACAGTCAAGGGGTCTAGTGACCACCGGGAGCTGCAGTTTTTCATGCCTTGATACCTTAATCTTCTGCTTAAGCATGTGGGCATGCTTTTTTAATGTAAGATTCTCCAAAAATACTTTTAAAATTGCTTCAAAAGGCCAGGCACGGTGGCTCACATTTGTAATCTCAGCACTTTGGGAAGCAGAGGCAGGTGAATCACTAGGTCAGGAGATTGAGACCATCCTGCCTAACATGGTGAAATCCCATCTCTACTAAAAATACAAAGAAAGAAATTAGCTGGGCATGGTGGCGTGCACCTGTATTCCCAGCTACTTTGGAGGCTGAGGCAAGAGAATCACTTGAACCTAGGAGGTGGAAGTTGCAGTGAGCTGAGATTGCGCCACTGTACTCCAGCCTGGCAACAGAGCGAGATTCCGTCTCAAAAAACCAACCAAACAAACAAGCAAACAAAAAACAAACCAAAACAAAAAAACTGCTGCAAAGAGGTAATACAGAGCTGAAATGGAAAGCAATCCATTCACTCATAACTTACCCCTCCACGCATTCACACATACACACACTCACATGTTTATTCACTGACACCACTATAATTAGCTTAGCAATTAGAAAACTTCCTGTAATAAATGCTGATATTCATCTATACTCACACAACTAGGCTTGTAAAGCTAAGTTTCTGGCTTGCCACTGCAGTCTTGGGCCCAAAATCCCTAAGTTAGCTTTATAACCTAGGCATTAGAATCTGTGGCAGGAAGGCAGCAACACAGGATAACAGAGCATATTTCAATACGAGGCCAAGGGATGGGGCAGTGGAGATGTCAGAACAGCAAATAACTTGCCTGTAAGGTGCTAAATACAACATAAAAAGCCTGCATCTTGGTAAAAGGTTAATAGACAAAAGTAAATTGCTTTCTTATATATCAGCAATGAGTACCTGGAATTTGAAATTAAATACATAATATCATTTATATTAGTATCAAAAAAGGAAATGCTTAGGTGTATATCTAACAAAATATGTACAAAGTCAGTATGAGGAAAACTATAACATTCTGGTTAAAAAATCAAAGATCTAAATAAATGTAGAAATGCTCTCTATATATGGAGCGAGTAATTCAATATTGTTAAGATCTCAATTCTCCCCAATTTGCTGTATAGATTCAATGCAATTCCAATCAAATCTCAGCAACTTACTTTGTGGGTGAAGTCCAATGTAAATTATGAACTTTTAGTAAATAATTATGAATAAATGCTGGCTCAAAAATTTTAATAAATGCACTGCACTAATGCAATATATTAATAATACAGGAAATTGAGGGTGGTGAGTTCCTACACACTTCACAATTTGTAAATAGCACTTAACTAGACCCTCATCACACCCCTCAGAGAGAGAGGAGGAAGTTATTTCTTGCCCGTGATTCCTGCCTCTGGCTCCCAGAGTTCTTAACTAAAATCTCCTAATCTCTGGATGTTAGGTAGGAAACATCAACACTTTTGCTAATTGAAATCTATCTTTCTAGGTCTTTCATACAGCTCTGCTTGCAAGAATGTAAGAAGAGTTAAAATGCTGAAAGAATGGAAGATTCTGTTATGCCATGCTAGAAATTTATTTCATTAGTTTCTTTTTGTTTTTAGAGAACCCGATTGAAACCCAGAATTAAGGGGGTTTTAATTTCTTTATACAAAACAATGTCTTGTCAAGGAAAATGACAGTCTCTAAACGCCTGTCTTTTCTTTACAGAAAAGCCATTGTCACTGAGTCAGTGACATCTCTGCAGAAGAAAAAGAAGAAATGCTTAGACTTGTCCTACCTTATTAAACGAGGTTTATCTACAGGTTCCCAAAATCTTAATGTATATCAAAGTGCATGAGGACTACTGATACTCTCCAATTTTTGAGAGATGCTTAAAGAAAAATTAAACTAAATATGGAAGAAGAGGGAGGAAAAGTATAGATATTTTACTAAAACTGTCTCTTTAATATAGCAGGCATCCTCTGCCAGGCTCCCAGGACAATGCCTGTTGCTCTTGCTCAGGATAGGAGAGTGTGATCACAGAGCAGTAAATCCGAGACAGGCCCTAGTAATCTGCAGATTTGGCAGTTTGTTTTTTCTTTTCATTTCATTTTGCTTCAATTTCATTTGATAACTGGCTGGGTTATGTACCAACAGGTCAAGATGTCTAGATGTTTCTTTGAGAGTGCTTCATGGTAACAAGAACATGGTCTCTCTTCTCCATTCTTCATAGCCTTCTAGTTAAGGATGCCTCATCTAATCTGAAGGCATTTACTGTGCTCAGAATCCTATCACACTGCAGCAGACCCTTAATCTCTCACTGATGCTGAATATTAATAATATTACAAATACCTGTGATAAAGTCTATCTCTCATTCATTTTTTCTACGTTTCCTTGTCATGCAAAGATCATGTGAAGAGCCCCCGCTTTTCCTGGACCAAACTGAGAGTCAGGCTGCTATTTCTTGTGGCCTAATAACAAGATACAGATGAACAGGGAAGGAAGAGAGTTTATTTCTGCAACCATTTGCAGGGAAAGGCCTGGAAATTATCACCAGACCAACTGAAAATTACAAATTTTTCCAGAGCTTATATACCTTCTAAGCTGTATGTCTACATGTAAGTGTGCATTTATCTAAAGACATAAGTGATTAAAGTCTTTTAATCTATAACTAAGATCTGAGTCCTAGAGACCTTCCTCTAGAGCCTTGGTAAATTTACTTAATCTAAATGGGTCCAGGTGCTAGGGTGATTACCCTTATCTTGTCTCCTGCTAAATCATGGAGGTTTAGGGAGTTCCTTTAGAGCCCTAATAAACTTGTTTGTGGAGGCCTGGGGAGTTTCTTCAGAATCCCAATAAAACTTTTTTTTATTTTTTATTTTTTGAGATGGAGTCTCACTCTGTTGCCCAGGCTAGAGGGCAGTGGCATGATCTTGGCTCACTGCAACCTCCGCCACCCAGGTTTAAGCAATTCTCCTGCCTCAGCCTCTGGAGTAGCTGGGACTACAGGTGCATGCCACCGTGCCTGGCTAATTTTTTGTATTTTTAGGAGAGATGGGGTTTCACTGTGTTAGCTAGGATGGTCTTGATTTCCTGACCTTGTGATCTACCCACATTGGCCTCCCAAAGTGCTGGGATTATAGGCATGAGTACCGTGCCCAGTCAAAACTTAATTTAATCCTAAACGGGTCCTGTTAAGAATTCCTTCGTTATTTGCCATGCTTTAAGGGCCAGGATTACTGTGGCCTTATAGTTTGAAGTCAGGCAGTATGATGCCTCCAGCTTTGTTCTTTTCGCTTAGGATTGTTTTGACTACGTGGGCTGTCTTTTGAAGCTTGAAGTGATTTTTTCCAGTTCTATGAAGAAGGTCATTGGTAGCTTGATGGGGATAGTGTTGAATCTATAAATTACTTTGGGCAGTATGGCCATTGACACAATATTGATTCTTCCCAACGATAAGCATGGAATGTTTTCCGTTTGTGTCAAAACAGCATGATACTCATACCAAAACAGAGACAAAGACCAATGGAACAGAGAACAGAGGCCTTGGAAGCAATGCCACACATCTACAACCATCTGATCTTTGGCAAGCCTGACAAAAATAAGCAATGGGGAAAGGACTCCCTGTTTAAAATAAATGGTGTTGGGAAAACCAGCTAGCCATGTGCAGAAAGCAGAAACTGGATCCCTTCCTGACACCTTACACTAAAATTAACTCCAGATGCATTAAAGATCTAAACATAAGACCTAACACCATAAAAACCCCAGAAGAAAACCTTGGCAAAACCATTCAGGACATAGGCACAGTCAAGTACTTCATGACTAAAACACCAAAAGTAATGGTAATAAAAGCCAAAATAGACAAAAGGATCTAATTAAACTTCAGAGCTTCTGTACAGCAAAAGAAACAATCATTAGAGTGAACTGGCAACAACAGAATGGAAAAAAATTTTTGCAATCTACCCAACGGACAAAGGGCTAATATCCAGAATCTACAAAGAACTAAAACAGATTTACAAGAAAGAAACAAACCCATTCAAAAGTGGGCGAAGGATATGAACAGACACATCAAAAGAAGACATATATGAGGCCAACAAACATATGAAAAATGCTCACCATCACTGGCCATTAGAGAAATTCAAACCAAAACCACATTGAGATACCATCTCATGCCAGTTAGAATGGTGATCATTAAAAATCAGGAGACGACAGATGCTGGAGAGGATGTGGAGAAATATGAACACTTTTATGCTATTGGTGGTAGTGTAAATTAGTGCAACCATTGTGGAAGACAGTGTGGTGATTCCTCAAGGACCTAGAAATAGAAATTCCATTTGACCCAGCAATCCGATTACTGGGTACATATCCAAAGGATTATAAATTGTTTTATTATAAAGACACATGCACACGTATGCTCACTGGGGCACTGTTCACAATAGCAACAACTTGGAACCAAGCCAAATGTCCATCAACAATAGATTGGATAAAGAAAATGTGTCACATATATACCATGGAATACTATGCAGCCATAAAAAATGATGAGTTCATGTCTTTTGTAGGGATATGGATGAATCTGGAAACCATCATTCTCAGCAAACTGACACAAGAACAGAAAACCAAACACTGCATGTTCTCACTCATAGGCAGATGTTAAACAATGAGAACAAATGGACACAGGGAGGGGAGCATCACACACTGCAGTCAGCTGGAGGGGGTTAGGGGAGGGACAGCAGGGAGTGGGGAGGGTGGGGAGGGATAACATGCGGAGAAATACCAGGTATAGGTGATGTGGGGATGAAGGCAGCAAACCACCTTGCTATGTATGTACCTATGCAACAATCCTGCAGGATCTGTACATGCACCCCAGAACCTAAAATACAATTTAAAAAAAAAAAGGACCAGGAAAGACCTAGACAAAAATGTTGGTGGTCTTTTGTTACACTGTAGCCTTTGTTTAAGGTCACTAGCTTTTTTAGCTTTTAATATTTAACTTAACCACTCAGTTAGTACTGAAAGAGTTGTTATGGAGGCCTACATTAGTGAGACCCCATCTGCCACATCCCTACACAGGATCCTAAGACAGATTTCTCAAGGCAGGTCCCCAGAGTGGCACTTTAGGTAAACACAGAGACAGCTGCAGCATAGAAACAACTGGGACCCCTCTGCAAACTCTGCACCATCTTTCCTATCTCTCTGTGAAATTCTTCTATCGCTCCAAATGCCATTCATAGACTTAGATGAATTCTATGTTTTATCACATACAAATTGCAGGAGACAGGAATCATCATTTTTTGTCTTTTGCTACCCTGAAAGCAGATGTCTTGTTTTTAAGAGAATAATAATAAAGTATTTTATTGTAATGACAGAAGGAAACAAGAATAAAGACCCTTATATATGGAATATAAAAGAAGAAATGAATAATGCCGCTGACTGAAAAGGGGGACTCCGTAACTGAAGAGCTGGGAAAGCAGACTGAAAGCATTGAAGACGTAAGTGTTTGCCTCAAGACCGTGGGAGTTCTTTATCCAATTCTCTTATTTTTTGTTTTGTTTTGTTTTCTCATTTGATGGGAGGAAAGGATTTGAGAGAAGGGTAACTCCAGGAAGCTGCTTTAACAACCTCAGAACTAGAATACTTTGCCAGGGAGTTATAAGATACTTCATTTTTGCTTTAACTTTTATTTTTGTTTTTTTGACACTCATTCCTGTTTCAAAAATGTTCAATATGTGGCAAAGAGATTCTCTTCACACACCCCATCCATTGTAACGACAGTTTCCAGCTTCAAACCTGCAAACTGACTTTTTTTGGAAACCAGTTTGTCTCCTAATAACATTTGGTTGCTTTTATCTCCTTACTTTTGATTTTAAAAAATGTTTCTCTCCTTCTATGTGAAATTTCATTTTACAAAGAAGACTGATAGCAGGCATTGAATCTGGAAACTCTTCCACCCAGATTGACAAAAATAAAGACTGATGCTGAAAGCTGCACTGCATGAAATTCTCTCTCTGCCCGTCCGTTCTCCAAATCTGTAACTGGCTCTAAAGAGATCTCCTGAGAACAGAAACTGTACACTGACACTGTCTGGTTTTTATACAATGATTAAGCCACATCTCATCTCCTGTATATTCCAAATAGACAGCAAGGCTGTTTTCTTAAAAGTGAAAGGAAACATTGACAAGGATCTCACAATATGAGGTTATTTCCAAGGTCACTCATGACCCTATTATCTACTGCTCCCTAATAGCCTAAACATGGGATCAGAGGATAGTACAATATCCTTCACACTGGCTTCTATAGGTGTGTTGGAGATGGCAGAGAAATGCTATTGCATACAGACTTCTTCATGATGCAAATGTGGGAGCCAGTCCTTTGTTACCAGCTGGTAAGGGAAGTTGGCAGATACATGAAAATGGAAGGACTGGCACATAGAAATCAAATGGTCATTTAAAATGATGTTGTTCATTTAGCAAGTCTACAAATCAGACTATTAATGCTAAATTGGAGTGAAATCAGACCTCACACATAGTAATGAGCATTGAAGCATTAGCTTACTGTTAAGAGAGAACCATCATTTTATGTTAATGCAGGCAGGCCAGACAAGGAGAATGACAATGGGAAGATATACCAACTAGGTGAGCACCAAGAAAAGCTTTTACAAGCCATTCACAAGGAGTGCAAACAATAGTAAATGCACCAATTTATTCTAAAATGCTCCCATTCAATGTATTTTAGTGTCTAAGACAGGAATGAAACCCAAGTTTGAACAATTGCCCACAGTTCTCTTTGTTCTAACCACTTCTATAGAGGTTGAAGATTTATTGGTTAATGGGGAACCAAGAGGGACATAAAGGCTTTTCTTGATTAACATGGGTAATGATGTCACAAATAGAGAGCGCAAAATATTCCTTTATATTTGATAATTATCTGAAAATACGTTGTCATAGGATCATGTAAGCCAATCTGTGGAAACTTTAATCACATTTTAATGATGTCACATGAGCTGTGTGTAATAGCACTTCATCTCACCTCAAGAATGCAGAATAACCTAGTTTTCCATAGTAATCAGGCATTATGCATTAAATTCTTAATTCAAAATAACAAAGGCTAAGGTTTATTGAATCCTTACTAAGTGTCAGCTACTAGACTAGATACCTTAAATATATATTTAAAATTCACAATATTGTTATAAAAATATAATACCTCATTTTATAACATAGGAAACTGAGGCATGGGAGGATAAATAAATCACACAGCTAGAAAGTGGTAAAGCAGAATTTCAAACCCAAGCAATATGACTTTAGAACTCATGTTCTTAATTACTTTCTTAAATTCCTTGTCATTTATTACAACCATATAAACTTCCACAAATAAATTTGAAATTTCAAAAATTTGAAATACTTTGATATTAATTTTCCAATATCATGTTATCATTTAATACATCTCCAAATTACCCATGTTGCTTAATTTGCCTACATTAGGTCAGACATTTATGGAAATTGAACTGCCCTCATCACATTTTTCTGTAGAATCTGGGCTTCTTAGAAGAAACCAATGAATGCCTGGATCGACATCATCATTCCCACAACTATTAATCAAGCTGAGAACTGTGCAAAGCACTGGGTCTCATGGGGTCTCATGGACTGTTTTTTGGCAGAGTTTATTCACTTTAAATGCACTTCAGATTTGAAACATAAAAAGTATAGTATCATACAAATGAAAGAAAGGTTAACTTAAAGACTAGCCTAATTTTACCAGGTGCAATCATCTTAGTTATTCAGCAGGAACTCCTTTGAAAATTAAGTACGTGACCTGAGCCTTTTAAAGATGGTATGAACCATTTCTACTCTACCATTTCCCAGTCCTAATACCTGTAATGGGCTTTTCATAGGAACAGTATGCTTAATTGACTATCAGCAACATCGAACATTTGTCCTTTCTTAACAGAGGAATTTATGTTACTCTGGCTGTGAGCTTGAATGTATGGCTTAATTCATCTTGACCTTGTTATTGCTATTGGTGCAACAGAAATACTGAGCTAGGTGATTCTCTGCATAACTAAGCACAGATGAAGCACCTGAGTAGGGGTAGGAGGTTGTCACTGAGATTTAAAGTGACTTAAGCCTTGATGTGATTTGTATAGCTGCAAAGAAGCAAAGCAGAGATGTTGATGTCAGAGAACAGTTTTTTGGAAAGCCCTAGGGGAAAAGTGGATAGCAGTGACTTTAAGCAGCCATGGAAAATAGTTCATCTTTTCAGTGACTGCTGGTAGCAGTTCTGCTACTCTATTTGTCCATTCCATGTAAACCAAGAAAGAAAAATAGTTTTGGCATTAGAAACATAGTGACACACATTGACACTATGTGTTGTGTTCACTCATCAAGTTGAACTTGTTTTAGTGATTTCATTTTTGTCTTTTTCTTGCTATTTGTGGACAAAAAAGCCAGCAAAAAACAGTTTTAAAAGAATATTAATACTACCTATTTACCCAGTGATTACTATATCAAGCAGTGTGCTAGACAGCACACACTGAAGAGAGAGGAAGGGAGACATTATTGTCACAAATAACTAACTAATTAGATGGTCTTATTTAATCTTCTCAGGAACATTAAGAGTACTTACACTCATTATCCACAAGCATAGGTGAGGAAATTGGGGCTCCCAGAGGGTAAGTTACTTGCCCAGCTCCCAGAGATAAAAAATGGCAGAGCCAGCCTTAAAATATTTTTATCTGACTTCACTCACTGAACCATTATTGTTATCTGTCTGTACAACAAGGAATTTCCCATGTAGTGGAGAAGAATATACATTGAAGAATTTTTCTAAGACTAAGGACTATTAATTCAACAATTATTGATTCAGGTAGTATCACACAAAGGCTGCTTCATACTGAAGAGATACAGTCATAACTATAGCAATAGCTAATGATCATTGAGAACTTACTATGGGCCAGACATTTTAATTAATTATTTCATTTAAATCTTACAATAATACTCTGTGGCAGTTACTATTATTTTCCACGTTATTTTATTGAAAAATTAAAGATTAGATAGTTTGGATCACTTGCTCTATGGCAATGAACAGATAAGTAGTAAAATTGAGGCTCTGGGAGGCCATAACCCAAGCTCTTAAATTTTAAATAAACAAAAATCAGGAAGTGACATTACAGACACATGGAACATCAGGAAGGTGGAACTGCATAAAACTAAGTGGACATTTGGGGGCATAACTAATGTAGGAATTGAAGCTTTAGTCTGATTTACAAAGGGTTGTGGGCTTTTATAAGAAAGCAAATGGAACTATCAAAGGGTTTGTGCACAGTGGATATACATTATAAGGTCTGTGTTTTACTTTCTTACACTACTGACTTACAACCAATATAGCTTACATTGTGAGTTCTCTGTTAAACAGTGGTTTATAGAGAGTTCTCTGTTCAACAAATTTTTATAACTTGTCACTCCTCTAATAGAGATCCACTTGTACCCATCTGTATTCATTAGAACACTTGTAGTTGCTTGTAATAGCAATCCCTACAAAGCCAGTTAAAGGAAAAAAATAGGCCAGGTGGGTGGGTAAGGTGAGATGTTACCAAGTTGGGCAACTGAATAGCCCATGACTCCCATCAGACATGGCTGTCTCTAGATTGCTTAAAAGATGTCATCAAAAATGCATTTCTCATTTACCCCATCTCCCATTTCAGCTTTGTTCTACAGGTGACAGGAAAGATGATCCTCAGGCATACCTGATCCTTGGGTTCTTGATCAGCATGAGACACCCTCCCCATTTCTGAGTTCATATGGATACATGAGGAAAGATTCTGCATGGGTCCTGCACCTCCACTGGACTGGCCCCCAGTCGAGGGAAATTCTGGTTGGCTATGAGAGGAGCCTGAGCTTCATGGTCCCACCAGGGTAGGAAGGAATTGTTCCTAAAAGGAAAAGATGAGTTCTTGTTGCTTAAAATTAAAATGGAAAGCTAGGCATGCAAAAATAGCAGATGTCCTGTATACCAGTGCAGATGCCTCTGTGATATGAGGGGATGGCAAGAAAAACCCCACAACTCACCCATTCTTCCCATATGACACTTCTTGGACAGGAATTCCCTTGTAAGTCACTCCTTTAAGAGAAGGAATGGAGGGCACATTGTAAAGCAGGAAGGCAGAAGCTTTAAGCCATTATTACCTGTTAATAGTTTATTATGAAAGAGCTTTTCAGATTGCCCATTTTATCTCCTACTTTTGCCGGGAACAGGCTTTAAGTAATAAATGTTTCTGAAACGGTGGCTTTAGTTCATACTGTAAAGAAAGAAACAAGGTAAAAGGACCCTTCAGGTGATAATTCCAGCACTGTGAATGCAACAGCAGATGGTGGTGAATTCAGAAACCTGGACTGCAGTTTGCCTCTATTTGGGTGCCTCAGGAGAAAAAAGTGTCCCACACTGGAGGTAATAGTGATGAGAGCTGTCGTTTAGTACTACGTGCCTGGCACTATGCTAAGCATACTTGCTAAGTTATCTAATCTCATCTGCTTAAGAAAATTTTGAGGCATATACTTTTATTCTCCCCAGTTTATGATAGAGAAAATTTAAATAATTGAGTCAAGGTCATATAACTGGTGAATTGTGGAGCAGAGATGAACAGCCAGGACAACTTGACTTTAATGCCATGTTGATGCTGTCAGGCTGCACTGATACAGATGCTGTGGAGGAAACGCACATGTTGGGTGAGGATTCACATAGATAAAATTTGAATGTCTTTCTAACTGTGAGTCTCTTGAGTGTTTAAGGGCCATCAGCGATTATCTGTGGGAGGGAATCAGCCACTCTTTGTATGGTATGTGGCTTTTGCAGCATTCCTTCCTGGTTTCTCTCCCAGTTATTGGTGTTTATGTGTGCTGGCAACTTCCCTGTAAGAATATATCCTAAGCATAAAAAGATGATCTAGCCAACAGAAAAACAGGATAGAGGAAAAACAGTTGCTATCAATGCCAAATGAGGATTGGAGCCTAATCTACTAGCTATTGCTGGGACACTGCTAGTGTTGAAGGTGCTACAAGACAGGCCCTGCATAAATACTACAACAGGGCAGTCACTGCGTCTACAGGTGGAAGTATATCCCTAAATCCTGGGAACTGGGAACCTGCCTACACACCACTGCGGAAGCTCCGTTGAGCTCACACCCTGTAGTTTACCCTACCCCCATCACTAGTAACAGAGTTAGAAATTTGTGTGTGTGTGTATGTGTGTGTATTTCCTAGACTTAGGTGTATCGACCTTGGCAATCTAGCTAGAAACTCATACATTTGCATCATCTTGCAAACCTACACCTCGTATTTTGCATGTTAACACTTTATATACTTTCCCAGGTGTATATATACTTTTATACACCTGCTTTAACTCCCATTTTTCACCTAGATCTGGAATCCCGGACAATTTTCCCAGAAACCAGCAGATGATATTTAGCAGCTCAGTGGGTTTGATGTCATAATTAAGCAAAGCTCACAACCCACATTCCTGGCAAGCAGGTGCACTGGCTATGCAAGCATCCATGCGTATACTCATGTTGGACCAAAAGTTTGCACAGCATATGCCCCAATAATCATGGTCATCTGTGGGGGTCACTCATGGTCTGTGAAGACTCATGGAGTAGCTGATCGCTACCTCACTCTTTAAACACACACAAAACAATTCTAGAGAGATTCAAACTTTAGAATTTTAAGTTTTGGGTGAGAATCTTTTCTGTATCAGAAAACCAAGAAACTAAAAAATTAATGATTGATCAATTTTATATGATAAAGAAAGTTCTAAATGAAAAAGATAAACCAAACCAAAAGCAGTAACAAAAAGAAAGATAATACCTGTTTTTAATCTGGCAAAGACATGGAGAAGCAATTTACAAATAAATGTATACAAATATAAAGGTAATGCTATCAAAATAATTAAAATATTTGTCAGCAATATAAAGGAATAAATGACTCATACATGCAACAATCATATAAGGGCATTCATTAGGCAGAGTGAACAAAGCTGATTTCTGACCAGGCACAATGGCTCACACCTATAATCCCAGCAGTTTGGGAGATTGAGGTGGGTGTATCACTTGAGGTCAGGAGTCAGAGATCAGCTCTGGCCAACATGACGAAGCCCCATTTTCACTAAAAATATAAAAATTAGCTGGGCATGGTGGGGCATACCTATAATCCCAGCTACTTGGGAGGCTAAGGCAGGAGAATCACCACTTGAACCTGGGAGGTGGAGGTTGCAGTGAGCTGAGATCGCACCACTGCACTCCAGCCTGGGTGGCAGCATGACACCATCTTAAAAAAAGAAAAAAAGTTGATTTCTAAAAGCTATGTACCATATGATACAATTATAGAATGTCTTTCGAATGCTGGAACTGGAGAGATGGATGCTTGGGGGAGAGATGGGGTGGGTGGTGAATGGCACTGTGAATGCTGCTATAAGAAAATTGCTTTGTGCTTCTCTGTACCTTGACTGTGGTGACTGTGGTGGTGGTTATACATGCAATCTCATGTCAGGGAACATTGACCTGCCCCTATTACGTGTACAATGGAGTGCATGTAAAAATGGTAAAAACTAAATCGGATCTGTAGTCTAGTTAACAGCATTATAGCAATGTCAGGTTCCTGGTTTTGATATTATAGTGCAGTCACATAAAATGTCATTTTTGGAGGATGCTGGCTGAAAGGTTTGGACTCAGTGTGTGCATTTCTCCAACTTCCAGTGAGTTTGTACCCATTTTAAAATAAAAAGTTAATAAAATGAAGACAGAATTCTCAAATCCAACTGAATTAAATAAATACAAATGGAAATGGAGAGGTACCATTTTCTACCTATCACACTGGAAAAGTTGAATAGCAGTCACTGTTGAGAGATGTTATGGGTTGAATTGAGTCCTCTCTCCCTTCAAGTGCCTGTGACTATGACCATATTTGAAAATAGGAATTCTACAGATGAGCAAGTTAAGTTGAGGTCATTAGAATGGGCCCTAATATGATCACGTCCTTATAAAAAGAGGCCATTTTGACACAGAAATAGACACATAGAGAAGAAAGACAAGTGATGACATGGAGGGGAACCTGGAGCTGCTGACACGGGGAGACAGTCCGGGAGCAGATTCTTCCTGACAGCCTCGGAAGGAGCCAGCCTTGCTTACACCCTGACTTAGTGCTTCTAGATTCTCAAGTTGTGAGAAAATAAATGTCAGTTTAACAACTCAGTCTGGGGTAATTTGTTATGGCAGCCCTAAAAACGAACACAGGAGTATGGGGAAAGAAGCCCTTTACCAGAATGCTTGTGAGAGGAAGAAATCGGTGCAACTTCTTGGGAGGGAAATTTGGCAATATTTATTAAAGTATAAAGTCACATGTGAATTGACCCAGTAATTCTGCTTCTGAGTAGTCACTCTAGGAATATAGAATATTTTCCAAAGATTCATTTCCAATCATGTTCATTGCAGCACTATGATTAATAACAAAACCCTAAAACAACCCACGTCCATCTATTGGGGAATAGATAATAAATTGTGTGATTCCATGTAATGTGATATAGATCTAAAATGCCATGTAAGCACTTCATAATTTCAAAAGCTCTGGAACACTGAAGTTTTAAAGTGGTTTGCAGCAGACTTATTTGATGCTGAAACCTGCTCTGAGTTGACATGAGGCTTTTTAAAGTCTCTACTCATTCCAGTCAGTGTAAATATTCATTTGTTACATTGCAGAACTAGCAGTCATAGTTAAATAAGAAGTGCATCTACATATTTTACTAGGAATTTTATCACCATCTTTCTCAAATTTGGAAAATTGTGAATACTGAATTACATCTAACCCCAAGGTTTTGGGACCATGGAATATGAGTTGATATTCACAACAGTTGAAATGTATGTGATAAAAATGCAGTATACAGTGCTGATTAGAAGTATCTATCACCAGTGGTATTATTAGGTGAAATAATACCATCAGTGATAGTATTAGGTGAAAAAAAAAAGCAAGGGCATAGAGTGGTATATGTAAAAGGTTATTTGGGTAAATGATTACAAGCACATAAACATAACTGAAAATAGATAAAAATCTAATTATGATGTTAAACTCTAGGAACTGAGATCAGTTCTGCCCTCATTCTCTGCCAAAGCTAACCTAGTTAGTAATGTACTTAGCAAGACAGACAGCTTTTGGGGGTCTAGCTTTGTCAGGAAGCCAGTGAGGGGCTGAGAACCTTGCTTCACCCCCTCCTTGACTCTGGTTAAGGTAAACTGATTTGTCTGGCAATACATAATTTCTAAATAAATGCCTCCCAGGTACTAATGCATTGCATTTTGGGGGAATTAACAGAGATTAAATAAACATCTTTAAAGAAGTTGATAAAGGCATCCTCTCTCCCTCCATCCTTGTCCTTTTTCCTCCATTCCCTTCCTCCTGCTTCCTCTCTCCCTTCTCTTTCTCTCTTCCCTCAACTTCCTCCATCCCCTGAACCTTCCTGCTCTACCCGTTTCCCCTCCTTCATCCCTTCCTCTCTTTCTTCCCTCTCATCTTCCTCCATATCATCTACCCACTCCTTGTCTTCTTCCCTCCCCCTCTTCCTATCCACTCTCTCCCCCCATCCCTCTCTCCCTCCCTTTCTTGTCTTTCCTTCCTCTCCCTATCTCTTCCTTCCTCCCTTTGCCTCTTCTCCATCCTTCTCCCTTAGTTCTTCCTTTTCCCTCTCTCCCTCTCCTTGCCTCTGTTCCCCAGTCAACACCTGCGCCCTGAGTGCCCCCTTGAGAAACACTTAGCCCTGAACTTCACACTAGGAATGGAGACAGGAAGCAATAAGACAGTCACTGTGGGAGGCACAGATTATGCTTTTTTCTCTGTTCCTTCTTCTGGTTCCCTATTTAGTTCTTTTACAAGCAGATTTCATAGAGCCATCTAAAACGTCACCTTTACTCTATTAAGACTAAACTAAAAATCCTGTTTCTGTGTTTGTATTACCTGAATGTTTATATTTTCCTAAAGTACCAGGTAAGACTTCTGTAAGAATCAAAGTGGCCTGCAAGCTTTTTGAGGACCATTGCTATCAAACAACCAGTTCAATCCTGGCATCACTAGAGTTCAAACATGCCAACATTTCCTTCAAGTAAATAGACTTTATAAAAATTGCACTTGGGAATCTGTACATCTCGCTGTGCTATGAATCTGTTACACCCCGAGCACAGTCTGAGACTTATTCTTCCCTTTTCCCACATCTGTGTGCACCAAAGTAGCTTAGGGCACTGCTCTGGCTCCGGCATTCTGTCAGAAACACCATGGTTCCAAGGCAAAATTGTCATGCTCAGTTCTTTTTCTTTGCCACTAGAATCCTATGATTCTCTGAGTGAAGCAAAATCCTCAAGACATCTGATCAGCAGTCTGCCAAGCTCTTTCTTTCTTTTTTGTTTTGAAATGGAATCTCACTCTGTTGCCAGGCTGGAGTACAGTGGCACAATCTTGGCTCACCGCAACCTCCAACTCCCTGGTTCAAGCAATTCTCCTGCCTAAACCTCCCGAGTAGCTGGGATTACAGGCACTCACTAACATGCCCAGCTAATTTTTGTATTTTTAGTAGAGAAGGGGTTTTTCCACATTGGCCAGGATGGCTTCAATCTCCTGACCTCGAGATCCATCCACCTAGGCCTGCCAAAGTGCTGGGATTACACAACTCTTTCTTTAAATGGCTAAAAGGATCAGACTATGAGAGCCTGAAGGTCAAAACACCTTCAGATTTCCCATCCAGTGTAAACTAAAAATAAAATTCTAACCTTCCCTCACCCCACCAACTTAATGGACCTCTTTTTGGCTCAGGGAACACCAGGAAACCCTAAAAAACTGAATTCTTAGGCCTGCTGGGAAGGGAGGTCGAACATGCCTCATTAAACCTCTACCCTTTTGGAGGTCAAGCACAACACTGATCAGCATTCATGTTAAAATAGAGATAATGAGGTGGATAAAATAGACTCTGTGGCAATAAGGCACCGCATTATACACTGGACCTAAGGCCATGCCTGGCAAGGGTTAAGCCATACCTGCAGGTCATCAGTTTTGCCATACAGCATCCCTATCTCTAAGCATTCCTTTCTGCTGACTCCCAGGTTTTAGACAGAGCCTTACTCCTTTAACCAATTGCAAATTAAAGAATCTCTAAATCTACCTATAACCTGTAAGCCTCCTAATCAAGATTTCCCACCTTTTCAAGCTAAAGTGATGTGTACCATCCACATATTGATTTATGTATTTGTGTAGCTCCAGCTTCCCTAAAATGTGTAAAACCAAAACTGTGATCTGAACACCTCAGTGCCAGTTACTCAAGGCTTCTTGGGTTTGTGGTTTTCTTGGGGTCACAGTTACTCACAGTGGCTCAGAGTAAGCCTCCATTATAGAGTTTATTTTTTTCTGTTAACACCAGCCTGCCATTATTTCCTTTGTGGCTGCTAGACTCCAGTGATCTCTGGTTCCTGTAAATAGGCTTTTCTGGATAGAATGTGGGCTATAAACCCTATATAAAAAGGTGGCCTTAGCTGTTATGAATGAGAACTCATAAATTAAAATGCCTAATTCTTCTCCCCAATTACCTCTTCATCTATTTACCTATCCCTTTAAAGCTCCTCAGTATTTAGGTGATAAAGAGAAACCTGGGGAGAAAGCAGACAAGAATGGTAGCTTAAAAGCTTAGGCTATTTGGAAAGTGGGCCAAACACAAAAGGAACTCAGGGTAAATTAGCAACTCTACAAATTAGCACCTATAATTATTCCATCTTATTCTAAATAAAGCTTATTAACTTGATTGTAGGTGAAATATTATTATAAAGATATTGATGATGTTGATAAGATTGAATGTTAATTGACATGAAAAGAGGCATCAGCTTTCTCATACAGAGATTAACGGGGATTTGTCAACTCAAAGAAACCTGTGAAGTCCACTGACAGCCCTTCGTTGTGAGGAGAGGAACCAGCTATCCAGAGAAAATGGAGACTTCAGTAAGGAAGTGTGTTCAAGGCCCCACCCAGCCTGCATTCGTTTGACCGGCTCTCCTGGAGCATGGTAATATAGTTCATTTCTAAATGACGAATTGTAAGTTGACACGCTGCAACATAATCAATTTTACAGAGTATAAAATTTCAAACTTAGAGTAAACTTCAGAAAAATGGAAGCTGAAACCTCAAGGCACTTCTGCACAGCATTCCTGGATGATTTTATTTTGCTGAAACCTCAAGGCACTTCCGCACAGCATTCCGGGATGATTCCCTCAGGCCTAGCAGAATTCTCTTTGCACATCTATAGACTCTCATACAGGCCTCTGTGCTGGGACTTATCATCACAGTCATGACTGGTTAGACTGCTATTGGTGAGATTGTGCTGTATTGCCAGTATCTAATGCAGTACCTGACTTGTCATTCCTAAAAGAAACATATAATTGCTGAATAAATGAAGAAACTGCTACCAGTCAGAGCTGCTGGGTGCCTTCCTCACAACAGAAAGTCTGCTGCGAGGTTGTTGTGAGTGTGCCTGTTTTCTTAATAAGAGTTTACTGCATAGAAAATGTACAGAAATGAGCCCAATTTTAAATCTTGGCATAGCCCCTTCCATCTGTCACCTTGGCAAGTCACGTAACTACTCTAAGCCCCAATATCTTTATTTGTTTTAAAAAAAAAGAAGCCAGTAACGACATTATTGTTGTTTAAAAAAAAGTCCTGACTGATTGTTGTAAAGATTAATTTTCATGAAGTATATAAAATTTTTAATAACTGCCAGGCATATTTTCAGTGCTCAACAAATAAATCTCAGTAGAATCTGAATCCGAATGCTGCCTCCTCTGGATAATTTATTTTTTCCTTATAGGAATGAAACTTTGATTACCTCATGAAAGTTAATAACACAATACTATTTTTTGAGAAAATATGCATTATAAATAACTTAATGGAATGCACTTCTTCTATAAAGCATATTAAGTGATTCCCCAGCTACATAAAAGGGATACTTGCTTCTAAAACCATCTACACCATGCTGAGGTCACATTATATTTTCCTAAAAGGCATGCACAATATAAAAATATCTCTATTTTGAAGATATAAAATAATACAAAGATAGAAAAGGTAAGTAATCTTTCTAGGGTCACATAGCAAACTGGTGACAAAATCTGGAAGATAATTGCATTCCGAATTCATGCACCAATGGTCAGAACTTTTATTTATCTTGGAGGTGAAGTTAGAGTCTAGTCGTGATAAGATGATTGACTCTGTTTTTCTTAGCACTAGAAGTGGTTGCCAGAGAAATGAGACATCCCTGGGTTTGTGTTCTTGATTCATTTGCCTTTCCTTGTTTGTTCCTCTTGAAGCAAATTAAATCTGTAATTTTTTAAAGTTGTCGTTACAATATGAATGAAATTTATTTCCTTTCCTCTTCTTCCTCTCTCTTTTGATTGCCCGAAACCACATAAAAACAAGCAAATGTGATGACAACTAAATCTTGGCAGAAGTTACTTAGTTGATGTATCAATTCCAAGTTGCTATCAGGAAAATAGTTAAACTAAGATCTCGTTGGTGATTTTACTTGTCTGCTAGATGTGAAGGATGTTTATTTGCATTAGTAGAAAATAAAGTTCTATGCTGTTGCATACAATTGAGTATATCTAATTTTTTTAAGAGGATAGATTTACTTTACATTTAAAACAATGAGAAAATTGCTACACAGCAATTTATTTCAAGCCAGTGAGTTCTAAAACATCAAGCAATTGCTTTTGTTTTTTGTTTTCTTTATAAGTTCAGCATTTAAATGTTTCCTTTTCTTTTGTCTTACATTTTTGTTGGAGTTCATGTTGTGTTTCTTTTATTATCACAGGAGCTGCAAATATTTATTTTTAATATTCTAGTCTCAGAATAAGAAATGATATTCAGCACCATGGCAAGCACACTTATTTAGCATAAGAATGCATTCTATTTTAAAAGCAATTGCATAGGTAACAGCAGCACGGGAGCTAGAATAATTTATTTGGGGAAACATGGCTCTAAGATAAAAAAACATTGACTGCTGAATTATTGGTATAATCCTGGGATCAGGATGGTGGCTTCTTATGTTTGCCTTACTGTACCTTCCTCTGCCAAGGTCATATTGTGTCATAGTTTGAATCTTCAACATCCTAATGCATTTGCATTTTACCTGTTTTCAGAAAAGAACTGATATTGTGCTATGAACATGTTATAATGCTAATGTCAGAGAAAAGACTCCGCTCCTTTTTTTCCTTGACAAGTTTTTGTTTCTTTGTTTCTTTCTCAAGTAGGCAAGGGAACAGATAATAGAGATAACACTTCCCTTTCTTCTCTTTTTTGATGAAGAACATGATGTATAAAAGGCATTTAGAGTTGCAAATTAGTGTCAATGCCTACCATATTATTATTTTATATTTTGCTTCCTCCCCCTTCCTCCCCTTCCCCATTCAATGTGATACAATTTTTAAAAGCTTATTTAAAATAGAATTTGGAAGAAGGAGCAAGGAAATCTAAAATGTGAATTAGTTTATTCTCTAAATACAGAGTTAAAAAGTTCAGTGTAACTTCACACAGAAAAAATATATATTGCTGTTTCCAGAAAAGATGATGTTATTTTCTTAAGATTTCTTTTTTATGAATTTCCTATAGTAAACTATTCTTTAAACTTTCTTTTGGGGTATAAGATACATAAAATAAATGACCATATCTGGAGTTTTAACAGTCACTACACTTTCCATGCCCCCATCCCCAGCTGTGGTCACCACTCTATCAGAATAGATTACTGTATTTACCCCTCATTTTTGGACTGTAGATTGGTCAATCGCTTTTGTTCTCTTCTAGCCCCTTTGTGTCTGTGCTCTTGACTGGGGTATCCTTTTGTTCACATTGAGATTATTAATAAACAGTTTATTATCCTGCTCACTTTAAGTCAGTCAAAGTAGAAACTTCTATTTGAATAAAATTTGTAACCTGATTCCTCCAAGCACTGAGGTCTTACTACTCACAAAAGAGCTTTTTGGAAAGTAGTTATGTTGGGAACACTCCGAATCTCTTCTTCTAGCTATTTTGAAATACATCCTATGTTATTGTTAACAATAGTCGTCCTCTTGTGCTGTTGAACCTTAAGACTTATTCCTTCACTCTTAACTTTGTAATGTTCCTAACATAAATAAATGATAAATATTTGAGATGATGGAGATACTCATTACCTAGATTTGATCATTACGCACTGCATGCTTTTATCAAAGTATCACATACCCCTCATAAATATGTGCAAGTATGATGTATTCATAAAATATTTTTAGGTATATCTTGGTCTGTGGTTCTAGAAAAGATGGGATAGAAGATGGAGTAACCCCTTCACTCACAGGTTCTCTCACTTGTAAGTATAAAATGGGTTAAAGCACAAGGAGCAAGCACAGAAAGAGCCTGAACAGTGGAAAGAAGGTAGGCTGCCTGGTGAACAGAGGACTTGAGAAAAGACACCATGGTGAATTCCCTGGGTATTCCTTTTGCCACTCCTATATTCTGGACAAGGTACTGTGGAATCTCCAGAACTACCAATAGACACACACACACACAAAAAGCTCCAAGAAAAGCCTGTTACCTTAGCCAAAAATCTTGGAAAAGGTTGTCCTAACAGAATGGAAATGCTCATTGACAATATTTGCCATATTTCAGGCAAACATCAACAGAACCCTCCCAGATCCCAGGCTTCAGCAGGGCTGAAGGGAGCTTATTTCCCACCCCACCTCCCACCCATCTGTGCAAGCAGCAGCCCTCCAACACCCCCTCCCTTCAGAGGCATGCAGTACTTTGATCTCCCATGGTGGTGGCATCAGTAGGATTCAGCAGTAAGTGAAGGAGACTCCACCCTCCACGAACAGCAGGAAATTTAGCCTGGTGGAGGAAGGCCAGGCTGAACAGCACTCCACCCAACTCAGTGTCAGTAAGAACCAGGGGGAGGCTGAACATGCTCAACCACCCGGCACTAAAAAAGGGAAGAGGTGGTGTGAGATGAAGCCGGTTGACGTCACTGCCCCATCTCCCTACCCCTGTCATTGTGAGGAGCTGAGGAGCTGAGCTTCTTCCCCATACCTGTAGCAGAAAAAAAAGTAGTTTTTGAGTCAGTCCTCAGCTCCCTCCCTCTTTGGCATCAGTGAAACACAGGAGGAAGCAGAGGACACACTTCTCCTGGGAGACAACAAGCAGTACCAATTGGTTCTCATTTTTGCTGGAAAGATGAAGTGTTAGTAAAGCCTAGGGAGAAGAATTTCACTCCATGCACCTGCAATCAGGCAGTGAGTTAGTGCTCGGTGCTGCTATCGATGGAGCCCATTGAAAAGCAGAGCATGCTCATATACCAAGTTTTTTTAACTACACGTCAACAAGGGGATTGTTTGGTTGACTATGTAATTCATTAAATAGTATTCAGAGTCCGGCATACAATCTAAACCACTCATGAAGAACCAGCACAACTTAAATGAGAAAAGTCAATTAACAAATGACAGCACTGAGAAAAATCAGAGGCAGTTCTCTCACTAAATCCATGAGACATGTTCCATGACCCCCAGTGGATGCCTGAAATCTCAAATATACCAAGACCTACATATACTATGGATTTTCAATCTGATACCAAGATCTACAGATGGGTAGTGTATGTAGAATGGATAAACTAGGAAAAGGGATGATTCATGTCCAGGGCAGGGAGGAGCAATACAGTACAAGATGTAATCACATTACTTAGAATGGTGTGCAATTTAAAACTTATAAATTATTTATTGTTGGAATTTTCCATTTAATATTTTCAGACCATGGTTGACCACAGGTAAGGGTAACTGAAACCACAGAAAGCAGAACTGTGGATAAGAGGAGACTACTATATTGGAATTATCTAAAAAGAGTTTTAAAGCAAACACTGTAAAACTACTTTAACAAGCAACTTAAAATTATCTGGAAAGAAACAGAGAAAAATAATTTCAACAAAGAAATAGAAACTACCAAAAATAACTAAATCAAAATTATAGAATTGAAAACTACAGTAAAATAAAACACCTGATGGATGAGCTCATTAGTAGAGTAGACATGGCAGGTGATAGAATCTATGAATTTGAGAACAAATCAATTGAATTTATCTAATTTGAACAACATAGAGAAAACAGACTGAAAAACAAAATTATTAAACAGAGACATGGTATAATAGTTCATTTTCACACAGCTATAAAGAAATACCCGAGAATGGGTAATTTATTTAAAAAAGAGTTTTAATTGACCCACAGTTCTGCATGGCTTGGGAGGCCTTAGGAAACTTCCAATTATGGTGGAAGGGGAAGCAGGCATGTCTTACATGGCAGCAGGTGAGATGGGGTGTGTGAAGGATGCTTATAAAACCCTTATAAAACCATCAGAGCACTGAGAACTCACTCAACTATCATAAAAACAGCATGGGGGAAACAGCTCCCATGATCCAATCACTTCCCTCCCCACACATGGGGATTACAGTTCCCCCACTTGACATGTGGGAATTACAATTCGAGATGACATTTGGGAGGGAAAACAGAGCCAAACCATTATCACCTGGGGTCCTATTGAACATTCACAAGAGAACTTAATATCATTCAAGTCCCAGAAAAAAAGGTGATAATTAGTGGGACTGAAAAAGCAATGAAATAATGGCCAAAAGCTTCCAAATTCTTTAAAAGACATAAGCCTATAGGCATAAGAAGCTGAGTGAAACCCAAATAGGATAATTTTTTTAAAAAAGAAAAGTTTACTTTAAGAAATACCATAATTTCTGAAAACCAAAGGAAAACAAAAACTCTTGAAAACAAAGACATCCTACCTGTATGAGAATAGCAGTAGTTAGTAGTTAGAATGACATTGGATTTTTCACTTGAAACCATAAAGGTCAGAAGTAAGCTGCACAATACTTTTCAAGGGTTGAGAAAAAGAATTGTGAATCATAAATTATATATCTGAAAAAATTATACTTAATTAGTGCAGACAAAGATATTTTAAAATAGAGAAAAACTATTTGTTAGTAACAAATCTTCCCTTAAAGAATGGCTAAGGAATATTCTCTAAAAAGAAAGTAAATGATAAAAGACTATAACTTAGAATGTCAGAAACAAAAAGGAATGTTACAATGGGTAAAAATAGGAGTAAATATAATGCATTCATGGGTTTCTTGACCCTTTTCCCATTTTTTTCTAAAGTACACCTTGCTGCTAATGCCCATTTAATTTTACATAAACATGCTCTTTGAGACTGAAGCAAATCTCACTGATTTTCAACGTGAAAATAAAATGTAAAAACTGTTCTTGGAGTTGTTTCTAAACAGAACTAACATCAGAATCATCTGGATAACCAGAATTGTCTATTTCAGAGCAATTAGATTTATTAATTGAATATTTGGCCAAAAACCGAGAACAATGTTAACATCATGAGTAGAAATGCCACATTTTCTAGGATGTGACATTTTCAGCAATTAAGAATCACTATATTTTGTAAATGGAAATACCACTACCAAATACAGAATGCTATAAGCAGAACGATGTCTTTTTTTCCCAAAGTTGATGTACTAAAGCGATATGAAAATAATAGTGAAAGCCACATATTTCATGGCAAAGTAATCTTCGGGTAAACCCTGTAGCTGCAAGTGCCACTGACATGTTTTGTCAGAGCAAACAAGAAAAGGATAAAATCATGTATAATAGCTGAGTAAAAATTATAGCGCCATCTTATGTAGTGCTCAATATATGTAGAGGAAATACTTAAGAAAAGTTAAATACTTAAGATTAATGAAAAAGTGAAGATGGTAAAAAAATCTAAAAAGCAAAGTGAGGTTTCTATACTTCATCCAAAGTGTTTAAATACGTATATCAGTAGATTATAATAAGTTATGTATGTATTTTGTAGTACCTAGCAGACCATTCAGAAAACTAAGCAAATACATGCAAAAACACTACAAATAAGTCAAGACGGAATCCTAAAAATGTTAAAAAAACTCACCTATAAAAACAACTAGAACACAGTACAGTGGCTCACACCTGTAATTCCAGTACTTTAGGAAGCCAAGGCGGGTGGATCTCTTGAGGTCAGGAGTTCAAGACCAGCCTGGTCAACACGGCAAAACACCATCTCTATTAAAAATATACAAATTAGCCAGGTCAAGATTGTGGCCACTGCACTCCAGTCAGGGCAACAGAGCAAGACTCTGTATCAAAGAAAAACATAAATAAGTAAAATATACAGCTAATGTCAAATTTAATGGTGAAAGTCTGAATGTTTTTCTCCTCAGATCAGGAACAAAACAAGGGTGTCTGTCCTCACTACTCTTATTCAGAAGAGCACTGGATGTTCTACTAGGGTAATACAAGGGGAAAAGCATAACAATTGGAAAAATAAGAAAACTGTCACTAATTGCTAATGACCCAATGAAGAAAATAATAATCTACAAAAACATCTCTGAAATCAATATGCGAGTCCAACAAGTTCACAAGATACAGATCAATATACAAAACACTCACCTTTAAATACTCAAAACAAATATGTGGAAATCAAAATTAAAAACAGAATACCATTATCTTAATCTATTTGTGTTGTTACCAAAAAAAAAAAAATCTAGGCCAGGCACGGTAGCTCACGCCTGTCATCCCAGCACTTTGGGAGGCCGAGGTGGGTAGATCACGAGGTCAAGAGATCGAGACCATCCTGGCCAACATGGTGAAACCCCGACTCTACTAAAAATACAAAAATTAGCCGGGCATAGTGGCACGTGCCTGTGGTCCCAGCTACTCGTGAGGGTGAGGCGGAAGAATCGCTTGAACCCAGGAGGTGGAGGTTGCAGTGAGCGAGATTGCGCCACTGCGCTCCAGCCTGGCGACAGAGCAAGACTCCGTCTCAAAAAAAAAAAAAAAAAAATCTAATACTAGATAATGTATAAAGAAAAAGGGCTTACTTGATTCTGCTGGCTGCAAGATTGGGCACCTGGTGAAAGCCTAAGGCTGATCTCACTCATGGCAGAAGGCAAAGGGGAGCCAGAGTTCAGGATCACATAGCAACGGAGGAAGAGTGGAGGAAGAAAGAGAGGGGAGGGCTAGGCTCTTTTTAGTGACTAGTTCTCACAGGAACTAATAGAGTGAGAACTCAATATTATGACAGCACCAAGCAATTCATGAGGGATTCGCCCCATAACCCAAACACTTCCCATCTCCAAAATTGGGGGGTCAAATTTTACCATGAGGTATGGAGTGCAGTGGCACAATCTCAGATCACTGCAACCTCTGTCTCCTGGGTTCAAGTGATTCTCCAGCCTAGCCTCACAAGTAAGATTACAGCCACCCACCATCATGCCCAGCGAATTTTTGTATTTTTAGTAGAGACGGGGTTTCACTATGTTGGCCAGGCTGTTCTTGAACTCCTGAGCTCAAGTGATCCACCAACTTTGGCCTCCTGAAGTGCTGTGATTACAGGCCTGACCCACCGTGCCCAGTCTCTGTATTATTTGTTACAACTGAATATGAACATATAACTACATCAGAATAAAATTTTAAAAAACCATATCTTTTTTATTTTTTAGACACAGTCTCGCTCGGTTGCTCAGCCTAGATGGAGTATAGTGGCGTGATCTTGGCTCAAGGCAACCTCCACCTCCCAAGTTTAAGCGATTCTCCTGCCTCAGCCTCCTGAGTACTTGGGACCACAGGCATGCACCACCATGCCTGGCTAATTTTTGTATTTTTAGTAGAGGTAGGGTTTCACCATGTTGCCAAGGATGGTCTTGATCTCCTGACCTCATGATCTGCTCTCCTGACCTCATGATCTGCTCACCTTGGCCTCCCAAAGTGCTGTGATTACAGGTGTGAGCCACCGTGCCCTGCTAAAATGCATATCTTGATTGAAGCATAGTGTAACAATTTATACCTTTCTAAGTTTTTAATATTAAATTCTTCTTGATCTCAGCATTCTCAAAACTGTTAATTCTTTAAATATATTACACACAATAGGACTGTGCTAAGAGCATATTATTTTGGAGAACAATCAAAATCTGCAATTCACATAAGCATAAAAAGTATATTTAGTTGAGAAGTCCAACAATAAAGAAATGTGGTTTTAATTTAACTGAGGTTTCCCAAACTCTTTCTACAAAACTGTTTTGTCTAACATTCCTTAAAACTAGTATTCAACAGAGAACATAGAAATGTGGTTTCACCCTGTTTTCCTAAATGACATAACATATACTTGAATTCTCACTAAACTGAAATAGTAATAATTGAGAATTCTGATTAGTTTGTAACAAATGTATAATCTTTTCAGTAAGGCAATTCCTTCAGGAAGGGAAAGGCTGAGTGACATCATTGCAATGGCTTTTATATATCATAGCTTAGTGTTCCCACTTCAAGTCACTACTCTTGTATTTTTTCTTTTTCTATTTTCTCTGAGTGACATATGGAGAAAGAGAAAATAAGTAAAGTTAAAAAGTAGATGAGAGAGAAAGAAAGAGACAGAGAGAGAGAGAGAGGGAGAGAGAGAGAGAGAAAGAGAATATTCTTCTCTGGACCAATGTAGTTACCAGATTGCAACAAAATTCAACTAAAATGTTAAGTGAAAGATATATATATATATAATTCATAAATATTTAGAAATGAAAGAAAACAGAAATCAAAAAGGAAAAGAGTAATTACATTGGTAATAAAATCATAGCATAACAAAATATGTGAGATGAAGTTAAAACAATGCTTAGTGGGAAACTTATAGTACTAAATGCAAATATTAGGAAAAAATAATGTCTCAAGGCTATAACTATATGTCAATGCAAAAGTAACTGTGTATCTAGAGTGTATCCCTTGTATACAGCATATGGTTAGATCATGTTTGTTTTTTCTTAATCCATTCTGTCAGCCTCTGTCTTTTGGTTGGAGTCTTTAATTAATTTACATTTAAAGTAATTAAAGATAAGGTGGGATTTATTCCTGCAATTTTAAAATTTGTTTCCAAATTTATAATCTGCCATTCCCAATAACATTACTGAGAATTGTTGTTATAACTTGATGTAAGCAAAGATTTGTTAATAGGGCACAGGAAACAATATATATAAAATAAAAAGTTGACAAAAATACATAATTAATATTTATTTAAATTGCTCATTAAAACTCATCTTAAAGGAAACTGATAGTTAAGCCACAGGTTTGGAGATTAGAGAGATACATACATCTAACAAAGGATTTGTATCTAGAATACTTTAAAAACTCAAAAAAAAAAAAGATTTAAAAAATGGAGAAAAGGCTTGAAAAGATTCTTCACAAAGGAAGATATACAAATGGCCTACAAACAACCAGTATTTTAATTCTAAATATCATTATTTACTAAAAAGAAACATTTTTCTTAGATAAACAGCTAATGCCACAGCTTGGACAAGGAAATTCTACAATGATCTTGGGACATCTTATTGTACCAGAAAATGAAGATAAAATGAATGGATAATGGTGACATGTCAAAAGGGCACAGGAGCTTAAATTAATGGGATTGCACTGGCTAGTCCTGGAACAATTTGAGCATAAATATAAATAATTGTAGTAATAGATTATTATCCATTGTGTGATTTTAAAAAATCCATTAATATATAATGATACAAATAAGCAAAACAAATAATCAAGTAAAAATAATAAAGAACATTAAACTCTTCCTTGCAGTAGAGTATCAATCAATATGAAAAGAACAAGGAGGTCAGAAAATTATAAATTTGTTATACAACTTACAGGTGAAAATTTAATATGAAACTAGATATTTACATGTCTCACATTATCACCCCATAAATTACTGAAAAGGAAAAATGGTAGGTGTAGTATCACTGTTATGCTACTTCTACCAAAAATGCCAAGTTTAATCATGAGGCAACCTCAAACTGAAACTAAGGTACATTCTAAAAAATACTTGATGTATACTCTTACAAGATGTCAGTCTTTAGTAAAGACATGGAAAGACTGATAAACTACTTCAAATTAAAAGAGACTAACAAGATATGACAATTAATTGCAGTGTGTTACTACATTTGATCTTGGGCTAGGAAAATATTAACTATAAGAGACATTTTGGAAAAACAGAAAATTTAAATGGGGTAAAGGGTCACATTACTATATATTATTCTTTAGTTTGTTAATTTTGCCAAATGTACTGGCATTATACAAGAGCATGTACTCATTCTTACTAAACTATTTAGGAATAAGTATGATGTTCAACAAATCATGGAGAAAAAAATACTTATCTCTCTCTCTCTCTATATATATATATATATATACATACATGTAGAGAGAGATTCTTACATATATTCAACATATAGATGTACATGGAGAGTTATAATGCAAATGAGGCAAAATAGAAACATATGCTGACTATGGACAAAGGGCATATGGCAGGAATGTTAGTAAAATCCTAAGCTTTTTAGTCTTCATCTTGCTTCCTTTGTCCTTAAGATTCAACACAGTTAATCATTCTCACTCTTGAGACATTTCTTCACTTGACTTCCATGCGCCAATTGTCACCTGGTTTTTTTCTTGCTTTTCTGACTATTCTTTCTCTACTTTGTCACTCTCCCCACCCCTCTATTATTCCAACCTCTAAATTTGGATATTCCCCAGACGTCTTAAATTTCCTATCAACATTCATCCTTTAGGAGATGTCATCCAGTCTCATGGATCTATGTGATTATGAGTCCCAAAATCGGAAGCTGAGCTCCGGATACTTCATTTTCCCCCTGCCAGCTTAATTTCTAAAGTGTTCTCTACACTGATTAATGGCAAGTCTATCCTTCCAGCAGTTTAGAACAAAACCTTGAAATAATTCTTAACTCCTTTCCCCCATTCCCATCACATATCACAAAATTCTGTTGGTTATGCATTAGAAATATATCCAGAACTTATTACTATCACCTTCACTACTAACAAAGTTTAAGCTACCACCATATTTGCCTACAATATTTCAAGTTTTTTAAAACAAATGTATTTAATATCTTTGTTTCTGAACATAGTATCTGGCATGATCCTATTAAAATACTAGTTATGTTATGTCAGGGTTCTGCCCAATATATCCCCATATCACTATGTAAATTAATAAGAGCTCTTCCTATGACCAGCAAAGTTCGGCTTGATGCTTCTCTGACCTCACTTCCTGCTTACCTTGTCATTCTCTCTGCTGTAGCCTGCTTGGTCTCCAAGCCATGTCATGAGCATATGGGCATGCTGCCTCCTCAGAGCTTTTGCAACAGAGAAGTCTTGCTCACTCCCACATACCTTTTGGGTGCTTGCTGAGAGGTACGTTGAGTGAGCCTTCTCCTGGTCACTGCAACCAAAATGTCAGTGCCCCACCAACCACCACAACACTTCCCAACCTTCTTCCCTGATCTGTTTTCCTTAGCTGTGTCAAATATGTTCCTCTCTCTCCCTCCCTCTCTATCTGTGTGTGTGTGTGTGTGTGCACGCACGCGCGTGCACATCTATCTCGTCTACTTTCTCACTTTCCCATTCTGAGTATCTGTGGTAGGGATGGATCTTTATGTGTACCTTCACTGCTGTTTCTATAGCCCATAATAGGGATTAAATATTAGTGACTAAATGAATGTGGAATATATTTTTACCTTTCAACATTATGAACCTTATATTATTATTTATGTTTTAATATCATGTAACAAATTGAACCTATACTTTCTCACCTCCTCCAATTATTTTATTACCAGATGAATAAATAGATTAAGATCTATATCCTTAAACAAAGTCTTCACAGGCTGGAGTGCAGTGGCACAGTCATGGCTCCAGGGATCCTCCTGGCTTAGCCCCCTAAATAGCTGGGACTACAGGCACATACAATTATGCCCAGTTAACTTTTTATTTTTTATAGAGATAAGGTCTCACTATGATGCCCAGGTTGGTCTCAAACACCTAGGCTCAAGAGATCTTCCCACCTTGGCCTCCCAAAGTGCCGGCTTTAGAAGTGTGAGCCACCCTGCCTGGTCATGAAATTTTCCAAATGATCTTTTTAAAAAAAAAAGAAAATTCAACTATTCAATGTGAGCCAAGGATGTGCCAGACATTTGCTAGGTGCTACAAATAAAATATGACCAAAATTCAGTCTTTGTCCCCATGGACTTTATAGTCTAGTAGCAGATGCAAGTCATAAGTAATATGTAGCCTGAAATAAAAATTACTATGTTATGAAAGAATAAAATGCTACATTCTTCAGTGTCAATGTATATCTTGTCCATGTTCTTATTATTTGGGTTTTCACAGCAATTGATGATGGAAAATGTAATGCTGGATTTCAGTTTGTGTTCTTATTTTCCAGCATGCTGAAGGTGTTATCAAGTGTGAGATGATCAAGGGAGACTGAGGAAGCACTGGGTCACCCCAGCTAAAACCAAACAGACTGTATATTGGAAGATGAGGTAAACAAAGAGAGTAAAGCATTAATGAATTTGTGCTTAAGAGTCAGCTAGAAGTCTTTTGCATAATCCAATGAGAACTACTGTAACAGTATTACATATTTAAATCCTTTTCAGTCTTTCAAATAGCAATCTATCTACAATAATTCTCAGAGACAAATTAGAAAAATTTCTTAATCCCTTATCTGCCTTTCATGGCTCTGTGTTGGCAGATATTCCTCCTTGAAGGTCAGAGGCCACTTGACTCATTAGTGGAGATCTTGCTAAATAAATTGTAACTCTGATTTCCTTTTTGGGGGATTTTGTTCTATTAGCTTTACAAGCCGAGCAAAGTTGAAATGGTCATACCACTGGATTCTGATGTAGGTATCAGTAGAAATAAATACACGAATATATTTAAGCATACACATATATTAAAAGACTCCTTACCGCCTGTGGGAATTGCTGGAGTAGCTGAAGCTATCTATATGGAAATCCCCAAATAAGCCCAACAGGTCATACTACAGTCACAGCCCTGTGTTGCACTCTCCCAGTTGACCTAATAAAGACTAAACAGAGAAAAAATATATACAGGAAAACCAAATATGCATAAAATGTTGGAGAGATAAAAACAGAATGAAAGAGGCTCACTGCAACCTCCGCCTCCTGCGTTCAAGTGATTCTCCTGACTCAGCCTCCCAAGTAGCTGGAATTATAGACATGTGACACCACACCTAACTAATTTTTGTGTTTTTAGTAGAGACGGGGTTTTGCCATATTGGCCATGCTGGTCTCTAAATCCTGACCTCAGGTGATCTACCTGCATTGACCTCCCAAAGTTCTGGGATTACAGGCTCATGCCAAATATGCATAACAAATCAAATATGCATAAACAGAGAAGAATGTGAGAGAGAAGGTCAGGAAAATACAGCTTCTTTTCAGTAATTAGTGTTAAATTATCTGAGGCATATTTGTGTGCAGTATTCTCATGCTGATAGCCCAGCACTTCACTAATTTAAAACGAGTTTATTGTCTGTTTTTCCTGTTCCTGAGGTTTTGCAGCTTCTGTGTGCTTTTTTCTACCAATCTATATAAACATTCCTCATCTCAAGAGGAGCTAGTTTCCCAGGTTGTACAGATCAAATTATTTTGGAGCCTAAAAGTGCATACACTTCCATTTCAAGCTATCAGTTGCTGACCAGCTCTTGCTGTTTCTGAATGGCCTTGATTTCAGATGTGCACAAATAAAGCAGTTCACATGAGATTATTGAAATTGCAGTTGGCTCCCGGGCAAAAAATTGGAATGCAATCTCATCCTGTAATATGTCTACTGTTTTATTATTTATTGCTTTTTTTCTTGACTTTATACTTCCTGACTTCTGGGGCACTCTGAGGGACAGCTAATGAGACAATTGGTGCATATCCAAGAATTCCCAGTGTGTTGAACCAATGGGCCATCCTATGCTCATTGTCTTCTATCAACTTAATGTTTTGCTGTGCCAGGACTGCTGAAATACTCTCTTCTGCTCACTCTTGATAGGAAGAATGCACACTTTCAGAACACTAACATTGCCCTTGGCAAGCCGCCTCTTGGAAGCCAACAAATGGTTCCTCTGTCTTCAGTTTGGGAATGCTCAACAAAGCAGAATCTATTGGTATTCAGCAATTAAAGGAAGTTTGAAAGCAGAGTCATGCTTGAAATGGCCTTATCCAAGAAAAATAGCCAATTATTTGCAAGAAAAATAGAACACCACTTGTGTGCTGGTTTTTATTCTAGTTTGAAGGAGACTTCAGCTCACCTCACATGTGTAATCAGAGCCCAGGGATCTGAGCAGTTTATGTCCCACCCGCTTTCAATTACAGTCAAGGGAAAATAGAAACAGAAAGACAGCTAAATAAAAGGAATTTCCCTCTGCAGGCATCTGTGTTTCTGTGATGTGTCCATTTTAATTGTCCAAGTTCTACTGAGACCATCCTACTTGAGTCTTTCTCTTTTTTTCTGTATTCTTTTTATTGAGACAGAGTCTCGCTCTATTGTCCAGGCTGGAGTGCAGTGGCATGATCTCGGCTCACTGCAATATCTGCCTCCCAGGTTCAAGTGATTCTTCTCACTCAGCCTCCCAAGTAGTTGGGATTACATGTGTGTGCCACCGCATCCAGCTAATTTTTGTGTTTTAAGTAGAAACAGAGTTTCACCATGTTGGCCTGGCTGGTCTCGAACTCCTGACCTCAGGTGATCTGCCTGTCTTGGCCTCCCAAAGTGCTAGGATTACAGGTGTAAGCCACAGAGCCCAGCCTTTCTCTGCATTCTTTATGCTACTTCCTTTCTCCAACTGCTCAGGCTCTTAAAAGCTTTAATTGTTATTTTCTCTTGAAATTACTGTCTCTTCCATCTATCTCAGCCTATAATTTTTCTCTGAGCAGATAGCAAGTATCAAAGATGTCTGTGTGTCTTAAAAATTATATTTGCCTCTGGTGTGAATGTTAAGTTATACCCATTATGTCATTTACTTGATTCAACTACTCCATAAAGAAGATGGAAACTTTCAATATTTGAGGTTAGAGGAAAAAAAGCACGAGCTCTGGGTGTTTTCCAAGCAAGGTTAAATTTTGTTTGGGGAGTGTGTATGGGTTACTTATCTATATTCATCACAAAGTTTGTGTTTATATTTATACCCATAAACACATATTGACAATGGTGTGAAGAAAATATGAAACCTGGTGATATATTAGGTGTTAGGTATGGACAGGTGAAGTGAGGAAGATTCTAATCAAATATTCAAGGAAGACCTCACCTTGAGGTGAGGAAGATGAAGAAGACCTCAACATAACACTAAATTTGATCTGAGACGTGAAAGTTTTGAAGGAGGCAGCCATGTAAAGATCTAGTAGAAAAATACTCCACACAGAGGAAATCACTTGTGCCACAGCCTTAACATGATTGCAAGTCTGATGTGTTCAATAAAAAGAAATGAGAAGGCCTGCAAGGCTAAATTTGATTCTGACAGAGTCATTAGAGAGACAGTTGACAAAGCAGGCAGAAGCCAAGTCACAGAGGACTTTGGGACTATATTAAAAATTTTGATTTTGACTTCAGTTGCAGAGACAACCACTGAAACCATTTAAACAGGTACAGACCATATTCTGATTTGCAGTTGAAAGTATCACTCCAGCTGTTGTATGGAAAAAGAATAAACATAAGTTAGGAAGCTGCTAAAAAAAAAAAAAAAAAAAAAAAACCCACCAAATTGGCTTAAATTAGGGTGGTAGCCATGAAGATGGAGAGAAGCTGTCATGTATGATACGTATTTTGTGGGTCAAGCTTTATTGAAAGATCTGATGGAGAAGATAATGGAAAGAGAAAAAGCATGTTGACTCTGAACTTCTACACTGAGCCACTGGATAAATGGTAGAGTCATTGACTGAAATAGATGAGACTGTGGGGGAGGTAATTTTAAGGTCTGAACTGTGAAATGAAGTGATTATTTGTGGCACAGTAAGCTACTTGTCTCTATGCAGATGGAGAGTTCAAGCAGGCAAGTTGGGTATATGAGCCGGAGATTCCTGCTGAAAGTTGGAAATACAAGTCTGAGTGTCATCAACAAATGTGTAATACGTTTTTAAAAACGCTATGGCTAAAATTACATAAAGGGAAATTGGGATTAGATAAGAGGAGGGACTCACGAGTAAGCCTGCTAGACAATATTATTTGGAGACTGAACAGAGAAGAAAACATCTGAAGAGACTAGAGGGAAGTCTATCAAGTTGATAGAAACCAGGATTATGGGCTCTCCCAGAATTCTAGGAAGAGTGGTCAGCTGCGCTGACAAATATGACATGAAGGTTATTGACTGCTTTACCAAGCAAGACTTAGAGTGGTAGGATCAGGATCTTTGTTGCAGTGTGTTGGGCAAAATGAGATGTTAAGAGTGGAATCAGCAGTTGTCAATCATTCTTTCAAGAAGTTTGGCTGTAAAGTGCTGTTGAAAAACGAGACAATGCCTGGAAAGAGTTGCAGGATTTAGGATGGGCTTATGCATTTATTTAAATTTGGGAGATGGTGCACCACAATGGGAATAAACCAATAGAGAGCAATCGATTACAAAAGACATAATAATAAAAAGGCCTAACTAATGTAGAAGAAAAATTAATGAGAAGGTAAAAGGGGATGATTTCTACCATGTATGAAAAATAGGCATGTGGGTACTTTCTCCCTTTTACAGGAGGGAAAGCAGATGCAGGAGGCTTGGTAGCTTGGTAGAAGGAAGACAAGGAAGTTCCCCTTGGGGTTGTTTCTGTTTTTTCTTTTTCTTTTTTTTTTTTGGAGACAGACTTTCACTCTTGTCACCCAGGCTGGAGCGTAATGGCGTGATCTTGACTCACTGCAACTTCCACCTCCCAGATTAAAGTGATTCTCCTGCCTCAGCCTCCTGGGTAGCTGGGATTACAGGAATGCACTGCCACACCCAGCTAATTTTTGTATTATTAGTAGAGACGGGATTTCACCATGTTGGCCAGGGTGGTCTGAAACTCCTGACTTCAGGTGATCCAACCACCTTGGTCTCCCAAAGTGCTGGGATTATAGGCATGAGCCACTGTACCCAGCCTGTTTCTGCTTTCTTAGAAGGCAAGATTATTTGAAATGAGGACATATGGTATTTGTGGTAAGAGAAAAAGTCATAAAGTAGTTTGATTAGATAGTTGTTAAAACACATACTATAGAAGCATGCTGCAAAGTTGTCAAATAATGATACAGTTCTGTAGGGGTTGCTCCTTCCTTTAAAGACAGTCTCGACTATTTCCATCAACGCTTCAGCTCTTCTCCTAGCCCTTACTGTGCTACCACTCCACACAATTGCTCCAACATAGAGGAAGCACAGAAACAGAAAAAAAGGAAGAAAGGTTAAATGAAAATATAACTTCAGGATCCTTTGTGTTATCTGAAATGTATGAATTAAATATTCTGAAAGCGTTGGCAGTATACAATAATAATTAATGTAACTCTCCACCAAACCATGCTTTGCCTTTAAATTCTTTTAAATTATATGTGCCATACACAGTTGGCATTTGCCAAAGACATTTGTAAAATTTGCTTAGGTCATTTCCATCATTGGTCAACAGTGCTTTTAAATAACCTAAGACACCA
Organism: Cheracebus regulus; assembly: GCA_963574635.1. Classification (NCBI taxonomy): domain Eukaryota; kingdom Metazoa; phylum Chordata; class Mammalia; order Primates; family Pitheciidae; genus Cheracebus; species Cheracebus regulus. The sequence goes on along the minus strand of CAUYQU010045543.1, from coordinate 27,521 downwards.
CCAGGGAGGCTGGGGCAGGAGGTTCACTTCAGCCTGGGAGTTTGAGGCTGCACTGAGGTATAATCTTGCCATCATACTCCAGTATAGGTGACAGAGTGAGACCCCATCTCTAAAAAAATAAAATAAATAACCTAGGTCACCACATATCTAAAACACTTATCACTAATATATTTGTGTTAAGGAAGAAGGCTATACATTTTTTTCATAGTGGCTTTATCCATTCACTCAACCATTCATTGACTGCTGTGTATCATGCTGCCAGGAACCAGGCTCATATGATTAAACACAGTGCCTGTTTTTCAGAGTCCCTAGTGGCAAGGATGCCATCAGCTCCATGTAGGAATCATAACAGTAAGTAAGAACAGCTATGAAGACAGAGCAAGAGCAAAAACCACAGCCTGGCAGAGAGAGTTGGCTTCTCAGAGAATGGGAGAACATGACACCTAACCTGGGTTTGAATGATGAGTGGGAATCAGCCAGGTAGAGAGGTGGGAGAAGGCTATTTATCTCAGGCACACGATCTAATGACTTCTGCACAACTTGAGAACATATGGGAGCATAGCAGGATGCAGGACTGCAATTAGCTCCATGTGCTTTGATTGCACCATGATGGAGAGACAGTGATGAAGCTCAAGACTGGGCATGGTGCAGAAAATGAAGGCCCTTCTGGAGCTGACCAAGGAGGTGGAGTTACCATTAAGAGTACTGGGAGTTGTTCCAGTGAGTTAAGGATTACATGTATTGAAAGCACTAAGGATATGAAGAGGAACAGTTCATCAGATTTGCACTTCTGGTGTGTTGTTATAGTAATCAAGGAGGGCCATCCACCAGGATTTACAGATTCTGAAAATGAATGCAGAACCTATCTATTCAACTTGTTATTAGAGTTGTGTTCCATTTGAAGCTCTCTGAGATCATTCCTGAAGAAAAGAAATGCACAAGGGGCCCCTGTGTTGAAATCATAGCCTGGATTTATCAGTTTAAGATGACACTTAATGTGTCATACATGGATGAGCTAAGTAAGATGAAGCTAACATCATTAGAAAATATTTGCATATTTTAAAAAGCAGCTACAATAAAAAATGTCTGAGGAAAATCACTGGGATTTTCCATTTCAAGTTTTCTGTGTGTGATCTAAAGCATCCCTTGTAGCTTGGAGTTTCATTTTTAACTCAACCTGCATTAAGATGACTCTGCCTTATGATGTAATTATTTAGTGATTTGTGAGTTTGACACATACAAGCCACTTGGTCCATGGTCTTTTTTGCTACCATTTTGTATAGCTGTTGATATTTAGCCTGACTCTGAATTGTTTCCTGTTAAACGCCCCGCTCCAAACACACACACATGAATACACACACCTGCCACCTGCAATTTGAAAGAAGATGTCGTTAACACCATCAGCAAGTTTGTCAAACCTGACTCCAAATTTGTGGGATTTTTTTTTTCACGCTAGTCAATTTCCAACTCTCTAGACACCAACTGGTTGTCCTACCATTCAATTCGGTTTTGACACTAATTATCCTGCATCCACGCAGACCTCATATGCTAAGGGCTCAGTCCCACAGACTACCCCGCTTCAGATGCCACTCTCAAGTCCCACGTGGCCACCTGTATTTCTGGCCAACCAGTTATAAATTGAGAGTTTTTATTACTCCTTCCTCATGTTTATTAATTTGCTAGAATAACTCACAGAAGTTAAAAAAAAAAGGTACTTACTATTACCAGTTTATGATAAAGATTACAACTCAGGAAAATCCAGATGGAAGAAATACATCAGTAAAGAAATGGAGCTGTCAAGCCCTCCCCAGGTGTGCCACCCTTACAACACTTTTATGTCACCAACCTGGAAGCTTTCTGAATCTCATTGTTTGAAAGGTTTTATGGCACTCAAACTTCGGTCCCTGGGTCCTCTCCTTAGAGGTTGGGGATGGGACTGAAAGCACCAGCTCTTTTAATCACTTGGTCTTTCTGGTAGCCAGCCTGGTCCTGAAAGTAATTGGGGATCCTATCCTAAGTCATCTTATCAGCATAAATTCAGATGTGCTCAAAGGGGCCTCCTTATGAATAACATAAGACATTTTTATTGCCCAAAAAATCCTGAGAGTATTAGGAGTTCTGTGCCAGGAATCAGGGACAAAAACCAAATACATTTTTATATTATACCACACTACTACACTTGATTATAGAGAATATAAAAAAAGGTACTCTATTGGAGAGTGTTTTGTAAATTCTAAAGTGAGAGATGATGCAAATATTTTGGTTATTTTCAATAATATGCTGCATTAGAACAGCAGTCCTGTTCCATTATCAAGTACAGTGGCCATAATGAGGTAAACAATTTGATTTTAACAGTTTTAATTTTTCTCGTCTGACATTTATTTCCCCTACTCTCCCATCATCATTTGGGAGAACAATCTCCCAAATATTACCCTTGAAATTTGAACATACTTATGTTTAAGATGATTATAATAGCCAAATTATACCACATAAAGAATTATCAGTGAGCTCTATCAATCAACAGCCTGCCAAAGACCAATCACCTTCATGACCTTGATACCAGAGATTGATGATGAACTCATGGCTGGTGATTAATATGTTTAGTTATCAAGATATTAAAAAAATGTGAATAGCTTGCAACTGCATTATCATATCTCACATTTCAGTGAAGAAAATATAGCCAAACATCCAGACATTTGATCAAATGTTCAGTTCTTTGGAAACATTTGGAGTGTTTTTGTTGATACAATTGTGTTTGTTTGGTACACACAGTCACTTTTAGCTCCTACACAAGAGATATAACATTATAGAAACCCAGTGTGAGATTATTTTCTTTCTGCTTCATTACAAAGTTCTTAACATCTTTATCTGTTTTGTTTGTTTTGTTTTTTTGAAGAATCAACATTCTTGAATAGTTTTGTTTAAATCACAATCCTCCTTTAAGGATTATAACAGTTTGGCAGTGTTTTCATATATTAGAGTTGTTCTGACTTAAAAATACGTCCATTTTAACCACAGTTTTAGAAGAATATTTTTTTCTTTTGGAATTACCTATAATTTCTCCATTTTATATTAGACTGATAAAGACCTTAGTATAAATATCTTGAAACAGGCACAGTTTGTATTAATATTTGCCCACAATCCCCTACTGAATGGATTTCTGCATGAGCTTGTACATTTCTCTGTTACTTAAGGTTATTAAATGATAATCACAGCGGCCCAGATTTCATCTTCTCATCCTCTGACATTTCCAAACACTCAGATATTAATTACTAACTCAATTTCCTCCCCATTAACCATACCCATCTTCCTTCTCTCTTAGTCCCTTACCAGAAAAAGTTGCAATTTCTTGACAAAATTTTTTCCATTTTAACTTTCTAAGGAAATGTGATGCTACACCCTGGAGATCTCCGCTTGGCCTTTTCTGGCTCTAGACTTACCAGCTTAATTCTAACTCCTCTGTCTGTGAGTGGCCCACCCACCAGATGGCCTCTCATGTTCTGCTGTGGTGAGGTCTATTAGAAAGAGACATGGACTAGAAGTCAGAAAATATAAATTCTGTCCCTATTTCTTTCACCAACCAGCTTTGGGACTAAGAATAAGTCATTTATCCAGCTTGAGCTTCAGCCACCAATAAAAGGGGCATTCTAAGGACCCTTCAGACTCCTTCCTCCCAGGAGCTAAATGCCTACAAATATTCAATTTTCCAGAAGAGTGTTCACTAAGGGCCCTGTTGAGATTACTGGTCTTGCCTTTACTTGTCACATCAGGATTGTCTGAGTTATGAAGTCCACAAAGTTAAGGGTCCAAGCATTAAATTTCTGACCTAACTTAGCCTCAAGCTCCACTGATTTTCATAGTCTGACAACTGTTTAGATCAAGAGAAACTGTTCTGTAACTCACTGCATTGCCAAACTTAGCCTGGATCAGATTCTGTAAAAAATATTTCGGTCAATTATGATTAAGTCACTGAGGGAACTCCTAAATTTATCTAGCGTAGCACATTTGGTTTAAATGTAAGATAAACTAAAATCCCTCCTTCAATGAAGAACTGAATTCTTAATTTTAAAGTAGAAAAAGGTGGTATTTAAAAATAATAGAATTTTAGATAAAGAGAAAAGATTGAATAGTAAAAAGGCCCCATCTATTAATGGTAAAAACAACTTGTGAGTGTGGGAAATTTATTTGTTCAAGACATTTTTGGTTACTCACAAATGTTAGATGTATTACTGAAGGTTAAATTTTTTCAAATCTTTTTAAAATTTAGGCTTTAAAATATTTACCTGAATTTGTCACCCCTCATCTTCATTTTTCATATTTAAATAAGTATAGATTAAAACTAGGTTATCTAGCTATAGAATATTTAAAAACTACAAACCTACTGAGTCCCCATTGTTAAATGTTATTTAAAAGTTATTTATGAAAAGCTAAGTAGCAGAAAGCCTAAGAGCCCTTATATGTTACATGCTGATATATCTGGTAAGGAAGTGGAGTTACCACAGGGCCCAAATACAAATATGAATCTAAAGATGTATGTTCAAATCTCTTCCTCATCAATGGTAGAGGCATTTTTCAAATAAAACAAACAAAATAGAAAGACTCAATCAAGCTTCAACCTACATCACGGATTTTCAAGCATGCTCCTACCTTCAAAGCTTCAAAGGGCAGGCTGACTCTCTTGTTATGGGCTAATGCACTGGTGACCTTAGGTTGAAGGCACTGCTTATTTACCATTCCAAAAATCCAAGAGCCCTTAAAATTATGCTAAATCTGCTCTGCCTTTTCTCTATACATTTAACAACAAAGCCTGGTTGACAGCACATTTGTTTACCACATGGTTTACTGAATTATTGAAGCCCTCATTGAGATCTACTACTTAGAAAAATAGATTTCTTTCAAAACATTACTGCTCATTCGCAATGGCCCTGGTCACCCCAAAACTCTGGTGGAATCTTGTATTCATGCCTGCTAACACAACATCCATTCTGCAGCCCATTTGTCAAAGAGTGATTTCAACTTTCAAGTCTTATTATTTCAGAAATACATTTTATGTCTGGGAGTGGTAGCTCATGCTTATAATCTCAGCACTTTGAGATGCTGAAGTGGTGAGTGCCTGTAGTCCCAGCTACTGGGGAGATCATGCAGTCAAGAGATTGAGACCATCCTGGCCAACATGGTGAAACCTCATCTCTACTAAAAATACAAAAATTAGCTGGGCATGATGGTGAATGTCTGTAGTCCCAGCTACTTGGGAGATTGAAGCAGAAGAATCGCTTGAACCAGGGAGGCAGAGATTGCAGTGAGCCGAGATCGCACCACCCCACTCCAGCCTGGCAACAGAGAGAGACTCCGTCTCACATAAATTTTGTAAGTCTATAGCTCCTGTAGATAGCAATTCTGCAAATGGGTACGGGAAGAGTAAGTTGAAACCCTTTAAAATGATTCAATCTTCTAGATGCCATTACAAATATTCATAATTTATGGAGGGGAAGTCAAAATATCAGCCTTATCAGGAGTTTGAAGAAGTTGATCCAACTCTTATGGATGACTTTAAGGGGCTCAAGATTTCAGTGGAGGAAGCTATTTCAGATGTGGTAGAAATAGCAAGATAACTAGGGTTGGAGTCTAAAGGTGTGACTGATTATTACAATCTCATGAGAAAACCTGAATGGATAAGGAGATGCTTTTTGTGTATGAACAAATAAATTGGTTTCTTGAGATGGAATCTCCTCCTGGTGAAGATGTTGTGAACATTATTGAAATGATCACAAAGGATTTAGTATATTACATTAACATATTTTAAAAAGCAGTGTCAGGATTTAAAAGAATTCATTCCAATTTTGAAAGTAGTTCTACAGTGGGTAAAATGTTGTCAAAGAGCATTTCATGCTACAGTGAAATATTACATGAAAGGAACAGTCAATTAATGCAGCAAACTTCCTTTTTGTCTTACTTTAAGAAATTGTCCCAATCACTCCAACTGCCAGCAATCACCACTCTGACCAGTCAGCAACCATCAGTATTGAGGTAAAACCTTCCACCAGCAAAAAGACTATAGCTTACTGGAGGCTCAGATGATCTGGCATATTTTTTTTAGCAATAAATTATTTTTTAATTAAGATATGAACTTTGCTTTTTAGAATAATGTTATTCTACAATTAATAGATTATAGTATAAACAAAACTTTTATATGCATGGATGTCATTTCATGTTATTGGATCTCTTTAAGATAGCATGTGGTTGGGTCTTGCTTTTTTATCCAACTTGCAACTTTTGTGTCTTTTAAGTTGTGTGTTTAGCCTGTTTACGTTTAAGGTTAGTATTGATATGTGTAGACTTCATCTTCTCTTTGTGTTGTCAGCTGGTTGTGATGTAGACTTGATAATGTAGTTGCTCTATAGTGTCTTTGATCTATGTACTTAAGTGCGATTTTATGGTTGCTGACAACAGTGTTTTGTTTCCATGTTTAGCACTCTCTTAAAGATCTCTTGCAAGGCAAGTCTGCTGGTAACAAACTCCCTTAGTATTTATTTGTCTGAAAAGGATTTATTTCTCCTTTACTTTTGAAGCTTAGTTTGGCTGGATATAAAATTCTGAATTGGAATTAGTTCTTTTAAGATGCTGAAAATAGGTCCTCAGTCTCTTCTGACTTGCAGGGTTTCTGATGAAAAGCCCACTATTGGCCTGATGGGGTTCCCTTTGTAGATGATATGCCCCTCCTCTGTAGCTGCTTTTAATATTTATTCTTTCACATTGACCTTGGAAAATCTGAGGCCTGTGTCTTGGCAGTGGTCATCTTGAGTAGTATCTTACAGGAGTTACCTGAATTTCCTGAATTTGAATAGGGAGGTGGGGTCTGCCAGTAAAAGAGCTATGGCAGTGGCTGTTCTGTTCCACAGGCAAGATAGCCCTTTTCTGTCCAGACCTGACAGTCCACAAAAGCCAAAGCCACCTAGAAGGGAATGGCAAGTTTGGCATATGGGCATCCCTGGCTGTGAGCTACTGTAGCTGTACTCATGCCAAGCCCTTTGGGGTCCCTACAGGCTTGATTTCTGTCCCTGCCAAATTTCCAAGCAGCTTTCCCTGCCAGCTCAAATGTCCATGGGGGTTATGAGGTCTCCTGCAGCTAGGATTCCAGAGGTTCATGGGAGAGTAGGCCACTCCACTCCAAGCCTATTTAGCTCACTCCTTCCCCAAGAACCATTTGACGTCTGTAAGGAGTCTTGTTGCTCAGAAACCCCGTGTGGGGTTCCCATCTGCCTTCTGTTTGAAACCAGGGTCTGCACCCTCCTTTTGTCCACTCTCAATGCCTTCTTTCTGAAAGTGTGCTGGTCTTCATGGTCTGATCTTCAAGTGAGAAAAGCTCTTCCTGACTGCATTTAGTTGGCCATCTTGGCTCTTCTATGTGAAACATTAGTAAGACCACAATAAAAGACTTTGGTTCATTTTTTGAGCAATCATTTAGCAGCTTCCAGGTGTTCTGGCATTTTCCTTTGGGCCTCCCAGTATCCGCCTGTGGCAAAGTCACGTAAGGTCTCCTAGAGAGGATGACATGAAGCAGTGAAGATGGAAATCAAGCTTGTTGCACAGGCAGAGGGAGACAAAAGTGTAATATTGTATTGACTCATCAATTGTAACAAATATACCACACTAATGCAAGTTGTTAATAGAGAAAAGGTAGGAAGAGGTAAGGGAGTGTATGAGAACTGTACTTTCTGCTCAATTTTTCTATAAACCTAAAACTTTAAAAGCATAAAACCTTTAAACTTTAAAGCATAAAAGGTACTAATTTATTTTAAAAAGGAACCTTGATCACTGCTCATAACAAACACATAAAAAAGTAATCTCCATGTGAATTGAGATTTAAAGGTAGAAGGTAAAATAATGTTGCTATAACATAATACAAGTGAGTATTTTCATGGCCTGGGGTTATGGGAAGATTTGCGAAACAGGACACACAAAGCACTAGAAAGGGAAATGAGAAAAGAAAGACATTTGGAATACACATATTGACTAAAAGACTCATAGAATCTGAAACAACCCCTATAGGTCAATATAAAATTTAATAAAAATAATATAAATAAATGGGCAAAAGATTTCAACAAGAAGTTGTAAAGGATCAGCATATCTAAATAATCATATAAAAAAGTGCTCAATGAAATACCATTACAAATTCAAAAGAATAGCTAAAATTAAAAAAAATCAAAATACAAAGTGTTGAGAGAACATGAAATAATTGCACTCTCATATACTGCTGGTTTGCTGTGTAAATTAGTAAAATTATTTGAAAAGCTTTTGGGCACATCAGAAAAATGAACCTATGAATTACCCATGACCCAATAATTTTATTTTTGGATGTATACCTGGTAACAATGCATTTACAGACTTTTAATAGCCAAACACTAAAAATATCTAAAAGTACATTAACCATAGAAATAACATGTAAACTGTGGTAGATTCTAAAATGAAATACTACATACTCCAGATCACAACAGTTGATGAACTACTGTGACAAACACCAACATAGGTGAATCTTATGTAAGTATAGTATTGAATAAAAGAAGCCACAACAAAGCGATATATACTCCATTTCTCCATTATAATTACAAAAGCTGGCAAAAATAATCTAATGTAAAACAAGTTAAGATTCAGTTTACCTTTGGGGAGAGTTGAGGGTGTATCCTGGGAGGGCAAATGGTTCTCCTGAGGTGCTCGTTTGTTTCTTAATCTGTGGTTACACAAGTGTATTTACTTTGTGAATATTCATTGAGCTGTACTCTTAGTTCTGTATGTCTTTGTACATATGTAATATTATAATAAGGAGTAATAAAAAGATTAATAGGGTGTAGTCTTAACATTTCCCTTAATTTTTGACAAGATTTCTCTTGATATTAAATTTAGTTTAGGCAAAAAGTGGAATGCATTTATTTGCTTGGATAGTATTTATGTAGATGCTCTTGCAGTGAGTTGTTAAGCACTAGAATGAAATTTATTTTGGTTTGGAATAATAAAAAAATGAGAGATTCTATTTGGTCATGTTTAATAAAATGATATACTAGGTAAAATAATGCAAAAGGTGAATAAAAACAAGAGTAAAAAATGGATATAACAAGGGAGAGAAAAGTTAAAAAGGAATAAAAAAGAAAGAAAAGCAGGAAACCAGCCATGCCCTGCCTTGCTTTACTTTGAAGTTTATGAAAACAATCTAAATTTCTATTCTGTTTCTAAATATAGATAATCAATGAATTGGTATATCTTTAAATTTTCAAAGTCACTACTGTCTTTGAATTTAGAAAGACAATATGAATGATGTCTCCTAGAACTCTGAAAAATGCTAACTTCATGTTTTTCTTTCTGCCCAGGGAGGAAAAACATCTACCTGGAAAGTGAATCTTATTACTGGGTTATATATCTTTCTATTTTACAGTAAATCCAGTTTATAACTATGGTAATCTGAAAAATATTTAAGTAAACTCATTGCTGAAAATTATATCATGGCGAAGCTATTAAATGCTGGAGATGCAGCCTCTTCTGTTTATTTTCTTTTAAACTATTTCCAAACAACCTAATGTCCTGATACAGAGAAGAAAGAAAATTCATCTTTCTCTTTCTCTTAATTCCCTTAATGTTTAAAGGTGTTAAGAACATAATGGAAATTACACTGAAGGATTTTCAAAGATTTTAACCAAAATGGGCTAAGTCATCCATGATTGATCAAAGAGAAAAGTGGATTCTTACCATTATATCTTGAAAGACAAAAGTTTCAAATGCTTATCTGAAGATTTTCTAAAGGAGCCACTCCTCCATTGTTTTCTTGTTGAAGAAAGCTGGTGATGGCCACATAAGTATAGTGTTATTGTTTTTACAATATAATGAAATAAATCACCTCTCAAACTAAGTCTTAAATGTAGCAATTTATTAGCATTAACATGCTAATTAATATACTTATGTTATCCAAATAAAACGTAAATGACAGAATAGCAGAAAGGCAGGTAGAAATGAAGTGTTATTCTTTATATTATTTATTAAACTAAATAAATGAATATTTGTCCAGCTCAACTCGGAGATTCACTAAACAACCCCCCAAGTAACAGGAAACGTCTTTTCATGAGGTTCTACCATTTCCAAAGACAATCAGGACAGAAAAGCTATGAGCTTTCCACCTTAAATTCCATCCAGATGCAGGACATATATCAGTATACTCAAGAGCCTTTGCTCCTTTCTCAGCATGCTGATCTGTGGACAGAACTTTTGTAATCTAGTGAATGACTAACTATAGAAGTCAGATGCCCACAGGTTGCCAGACACTAGCAAGAGAAGCAGGCTGTAGTAGGATGAAGGATGAAAGAGACAGAGACAATACCACTCAGTGTCTGACAACTATAACTCTTGGGGAAGACTTAACAGATGTTCTACCAGGTGGGTTTCTCCAGGACTACCATCTGTCACAAAAGAGGGCAGAAAATATTATTGAACATCACACCAGCACTTAGCATGAATTAAGAAAAAGCTTTGTTGGGAAAAGAGAAAACTCACCAGGCCAAGGTAGAGAATGTAGGTACACCACCCTTCCTGCTCTCTGGCTTCTCATAATTCCGCAGAGGTGCACACTAGTCCAGGGCATCTGCTCAGCACAGCCAGGGTTGCTTTCTAATGCAAGAGGGATAGCATTAGGAGAAATGCCTAATGTAGATGATGGGGGGATGGATGCAGCAAACCACCACCATAGCATGTGTATACCTGTGTAACAAACCTGCATGATATGTACATGTACCCCAGAAGTTAAAGTATTGAAAATTAAAAGAAAGAACCCTCCCTCTAGAGGTCTCCCTCTTTATACTGCAGGCCTGAGAAAGCACATAATGGGGTGGAGAAATGGACTTTTAGGGGTCAGGCAATCTGGACTTGGGTGTTAGTTATTTCTGTGATTGACTGAAAGGCTGACTGTCCAACTCCTGGAGACTGTGGGCCTGCAGCACATTATTGCGTGTCCTGAAGAAGAAGAAAGCCACTGCCCTCCACCTCCATCCTGGCAGACTTGCATGACAGCAGAATCTGTGAGTTCCCAGGGTTACATTGCATACTCATTCACCACAAAGGAGATTCCCTCTCTCAACCTCCTTACTTGCTCTTTTTTCCCTGTACCAAAATCCAAATAATTGTAGCAATTTATTAGTTCTCAAATAAACATATTTGTTTTCATCCACAGAGACACCTACAGCTCATAGGGACCATGCTGTGAGTGGTGGCAGAATTAGAATCTGATTTAGAAATTCCATTAAGATCACTAAAAATCCTATTACTTCAAGATGGTCATACTTTTGGAGCTTACCAGGGACTATGTAACTGGCCGTGGCCACTCCAGCCCCAGCATGAATCATTCTGATTCCCATGTTCACATGTCTACACTGCAGTTCAACTCATCTTGCTCTTGAATCATCTTTTCCCTTCAAATCATTCTATCTTTTTGTTTCCTTTTCTTTTTTGGGGGACGGGGGGAGACAGAGTCTTGCTCTGTCGCCCAGGCTAGAGTGCAGTGGCGCGATCTTGACTCACTGCAACCTTCGTCTCTGGGGTTTAGGCAATTCTCCACCTCAGCATCCAGGTACATGCCACTACGCCCGGCTAACTTTTTGTATTTTTAGTAGAGATGGAGTTTCACCACATTGGCCAGGCTGGTCTTGAATTCATGACCTCATGATCCACCCACCTTGGCCTCCCAAAGTGCTGGGATTACAGGCGTGAGCCACTGCACCTGGCCCTCAAATCATTCTTTGTGAATCAAATACTTTTTTTTTTAATAGATATTAAGTTTTCTTCCTGTAAGCATTTATTAATTCTCTGTTTGGAGCCCTTTGCTAGCAGCAGGATACTCAGGGATTGTAGAGTATGTTTTGTGCCCTCCAGGCATATCTAGTCTAGTGGAAAAGAGAATTATGAATACATACTGAGTTATAAGAGCACATGACTAATGTGGGCGTGGTGGCTCATGCCCCACTTTGGGAGGACAAGGCTGACAGATCATGGATCACTTGAGTTCAGGAGTTCGAGACCAACTTGGCCAACATAGTGAAACCCCCGTCTCTACTAAAAATATATATATATATATATATATATATATATATATATATATATATATACACAAAAATTAGCTGGGTATGGTGGCATGTATCTGTAGTCCCAGCTACTCAGGAGGCTGAGGCAGGGGAATTGCTTGAACCCAGGAGGCGGTGGTTGCAGTGAGCAGAGATCATGCCACTGCACTCCAGCCTGTGTGACAGAGAGACAGAGTGAGACTCGGTCTCAAAAAACAAAAAGGGCACCTGACTACAGGAACATTTTTCTCTTCAACCCCCCAAACTTCTCTGCTTTTCATTTATTATGTGTGGAAACAAAAATAATACACCTTGTTTTTAAATACAGAAAAAAAAAAAAGAAAGAAGATTCTATAAAGGAAAACCATTTCTAGGCAGGATCTAAATTATCTGTCTTCTCAGTGTGTTAAGGGACTCTAACTCATGGTTAAGTCTTCTAATTATTTATTAACTGAACAAACCATCAGTGTCTGTTTTGTGATTTGAGTAGAGGTAAGGTCTGGCAGCTGGCATTTTGATGGATCTATTTTATAGTCAAATCAATTCACAATTTTACCATTTGTACATGTGTTGGTGTTGTCAGCAGATTAATGCCAATCTTTCCTGTTAATCCCAAGGAAGGCTAGTCTAAGATTTTGTGGTCTGATGATGTGCTGCAATTATAATAGTCATGAAGTCCTGAAGGGAGGCAGCGATCTTCCCTCTTCTCTGATCCTACATAGGCTAGCTTTGCATTCTGAGAATTTTGCCTGAGAGTATCATTCATGACTTTTATGTTGAATGGAACAAAGCAAAATGTTCCAGATACCCAAAATAAAAGGACTCCATCCATATATTATATTAATATTTAAAATATAAAAGTGTCCAACTCACAAGAAATGATTTTTCCCCCAATCTTGGAAAAAAGGTGAGCATTTTAGAAAGGAGATTTTGCTCTACTCTGGCACAGATTCACAGGAATTAATGTTCATCAAGTACCATGACTTGGTACCAACAGCAAATAATCCTGTGGCCAAACTCAGCAGGAGCAGTGCGGCCACTCTTTCAGCAAAAATCAATGTGCTGCCATAGCATTGGAATTACAGGCATGAACCACCACATCCACCATTGTGAGAGTTTTTATCATGAATGGGAGTTGGGTTTAATCAAATTCTTTATCTACATTTATTGATATGATTATATACTTTTTATTTTTTAATGCTTTGATGTGAATAATTATATAAATTTTGTATCTTGAGCCAGTTGTGTGTATCTAAAATTAGTAGCACTTGATCATGATGTATACAATTCTTCTTACACCTTGTTAGATTGAATGCCAAAATTTTGTTGAGATTTTTGCATTTATATTTATAGAAATATAGGTCTGTAGTTTTCTTCTTTCTTGCAGTGTCTTTATATGAATTTGTTAGTAGGGACATGCTTGCCTTATAGAATGTGTTAAGAAGTATTTCCTTTGTTTCTATTTTCTAGGAAAGAAGATAGAGCAGGGGTCCTGAACCCCCAGGACCAGTACCTGTTTGTGGCCTGCTAGAAACTGGACCACACCGCAGGAGGTGAGCGGCAGGTGAGGGAGCAGTGAGCAAAGCTTCAACTATATTTACAGTAGCTCTCCACTGCTGGTATTATCCCTAGAGCTCTGCTTACTGTCAGATCAGCAGCGGCATTAGATTCTCATAGGAGCATAAACCTTATTGTGAACTAACATGTGCGGGACCTAGGTTGCATGTTCCTTATGATAAGCTAATGCCTGATGATCCGTCCGACTCCCATCACCCACAGGTGGGACCCGCTAGTTGCAGGAAAACAAGCTCAGGGCTCCCGCTGATTGATTCTACATTACGGTGAATTGTATAATTATTTCATTATATATTACAATGTAATAATAATAGAAATAAAGTGTACAATAGAAGTAATGTGCTTGAATTTTCCTGAAACCATTCTTACACCCTGATCCTTGGAAAAATTGTCTTCCATGAAAACAGTTCCTGGTGCCCAATGAGTTTGAGACCACTCATATAGAAACCTAGTATCATTTCATTTTTAAAACATTTGGTAGATTTCACTTATGAACCATCTATGTGTTTTCTTTTTGGTAAAGGTATTATTTATTGATTTAATTTTTAATAATACAGATCAATTATATTATGTATGTATATATTAATTATATATCTATAATTAGATTCTCTTCTTGTGGAAGGAATTTATTTCCTTGTCACACAAGCTTTTGTAAGGTTGTTTCTTTCCAGGAATTGGTAAATTTCACTTATCAAAATTGTGCATAAGGTATTCTTTGTAGCATTCCTTTATTATTCTTTCAATGAGCATGTAATAGGTAATAATGACCCTAATTTCTGATATTAGCATTCCTTTATTCTTTCAGTGAACATGTAATAGGTAATAATGGCCCCAATTTCTGATATTAGTAATTAGTGTTTTATCTCTTATGTGCTAGTTATCCTGGCAGATATAGATAGACAGATAGATAGATAGATATAGTTCCAGTGACTTAGTTTGAGAGTTTGAGTTTCATTTATTTTCTTATTTAATTTTCTATTTTAAATTACATTGATTTCTGTTTTAATTTCTATCATTTCCTTTCTTCTGCATTATTTAGTCTTATTCAGTCTTAATCTTCTCTTTATTCTCTAGTTTCCTAAGGTGGAAGTGTATTGGTTAAGCTCCAAATATTTTAAGATTTTCATCATTCTGCAATTATTTTTTAATTTAATTCCATTGTGATATTGGAGAAAATGTCATATAATTTATATTCTTTTACATTTTTTTTTAAATCTGTGTTTTATGGCCCAGAATGTGATCTGTCTTGGTGAATATTTAATGCGAAGTGAGAAGAATGTGTATTCTGCTGATACTGAATTATATAGTCAATAAATGTCAATTACATCCAGTTGACTGATGGTGCTGTTCAGTTTAACTATATTTTTAGTGATTGTCTGCCTGCTGGATGTGTCAATTACTGATGGGAGTATATTGAAATTTCCAACTATAACAGTGAAATTGTCTGTTTTTCTTTGCGGTTTTATCAGTTTCTACCACATTTACTTAGACACTCTTTTTAGGTGCATACATATGAAAATTGTTATTTCTTCTTAAAGAATTCACCTCTTTATCATTAAATAATGCTTCTTCTCCTTATTCCTGATAATTTTCCTTATTCCAAATTGAGCATTATCTGAAATTAATGTAGCCAGCTGCTTCAGCTTGTTTCTGATTGGTGTTAGCATGACATATCCTTCTCTGTTTACTTTTAATCTATCTGTGTCTTTATATTTAAAGTGGATTTCTTGTAGGTAACATAGAGTTGAGTCTGTATTTTTAATCTACTCTGTCAGTCTTTCTCTTTTAATTGTGTATTTGGATCATTTACATTTAAAGTGATTGTAGATATAGTTGAATTGATGCCTTCCATGTTTGTAACTGTTTCTATTTGTTGAAGGTGTACCATTTCTTTTTTAATTTCTATTCTTTGGTATTTCTGGTTTTAATTGAGCATTTTGTATCATTATATTTTTTCTCCTTTTGTAAGTAATATTATTTATTGTGTTTGTGAACATCATGGCAAATTAAACAATTTAAAATATCGCTTATACTTCTTTTAATTTTTTTAGTAGTTTCCCTCGAGTGTGTAATATACATTTACAACTAATCTAAGTCTGTTTAAAATCATACTATACTGCTTCATGAATTATGCAGGTACCTGATAGCAGAGCATTCCCAATTCTTCCTTCCCATGCCTTATGACATCATTTTTGTTTATTTCACTTATCTATATGCTATAGTCACCCAATGCATTATTGCTATTATTACTAGAATAAGAACAATAAATTATTTAATGTTTCCTTTATTTATTCATAATGCTCTTTCTCTATGTTTTTTTCTAGTTCCCTTTATGAGTTTCTCTCGGAACTCTTTGTTAAATACAGTCTGTAATTTGTAACTTTGTCTGTTGTAATCTAGTGAATCCCTGTCAATGTTGTGGTAAGGATTTGGAGAAGTATTCTACAATATTATGCTTTATTCTCAGGTTTTTGGTGAATGTTATGGTTTGGATATTTGATCTCTCCAAATCTCATGTTGAAATGTGATCTCCAGTGTTGGAGATCAAATTATGAATTGATCACTGTCCTCTCAGGGGTAGTCGAGTGAGTTCTTGCTCCATTACTTCCTCTGAGAGTTGGTTGTTTTATAAAGCCTGGCACCTCACCCTTGCTCTCTTACTTCCTCTCTTGCCCTGTGATCTTGCACATGCCAGTTCCTCTTCTTCTTCCACTATGAGTGGAAGCAGCCTGAAACCCTCACCAGAAAGCAGAAGCTGGTGCTGTGATTCTTGTATAGCCTGCAGAACTCTGAGCCAAAATAAACCTCTTTTCTTTATAAATTATCCAGCCTCAGATATTCCTTTATAGTAACACAAATGGACTAAGACCAAGCCTGACTGAGTTTCTGGGCTATGATTTTCAGAAGCATTTCTTAGACTTTACCCCTACATTTTACATGAGAGAAGATACGAGGGGGCTAATGTTGGCAAATTGTACTCCCCTTATGTCCGATAAGTCGCTGGTAAAGTAGTATCTATTGGAAAATAGTTTTGTTATTAGGAACACTCTGGACTGCTTCAAGATGGTTACTTTCCCCTTTCCTAGACATAAGGGTGTTTCCTTATTCTTCCAGTTTTCACCATGAAAAATTGGAAGAGTCCCTGGAGGTAAAGCCTATGAAAGTGTGAGACTTCTCCCCAAAAACTGGGCTCTACCAGCTCTTCTTCCTCAAGTTTGTCCCCATTTAGCCCCCAAAAGTTTATAAAATTTAGCATATTAATGTTCCTACTAGTTAATGGCTCCATCAGCTTCTGCTCAGATCTCTGTGTCACTCTTGCCCCCACCCCCAGCTTTTGGGGTGGCTGTTCACCCTACAACCTCAGTTCTCTCTGATGAATCTAAGACAAGACAATAATTATTTTTGTTTGTTTGTTTTTTGTTTTTAAGACACTAATTATTAGTCTTTCATTTTCTCTTTCTTGTTGTAAGTAGAGGAATGACGGCTTTCCTATTCTTTAGATGTTGAAGCTGAAATAATTGTCTTTTAGAATCTGTCTATCTGGAGTAATTTGGGGTAAATTATATTTTCTTTGAACATTATTTATGCCACACAAATTTCCTATATCAAATCAGATTTTGTTGAGTAATGTAGACTATTATATATACAATATTTTAAAATTTCCTGTCACTCTTCTCTTCTTACAATTTCTTCTTTTGTGTCTATGTGCTTTGTGTAAGTTTTTCTTATAAAATTAGCTGTTTTAGTTAGTTCACTGTTTCCTTTGTTTGAGAAGCAGTTATTTGGTTTATTATGCTTTCTTATTTATTTTATGTTCTCTGGTATTTTATTAATTATTTCTCTAACATTTGAAACACAATGCTTCATTAATTTATTTTCATTCTTTTTAAAAACATGAGAATTTAAGGAATGTTTTTGTTCTGAATCCTGTTTCATCTGAATTAGTGTGTATTTTAATGTACAGCATTGTAATTAATTGATTAATTACATTCTAGAAAATTAAAAATTTAGATTTTCCTTCCTCTTTGACAAAATAGTTATTGAAGAGAATTATTTTTAGTAAGGAAATTTATCTTCCTTCCTTTCCCTCCCTCCCTCCCTCCCACCTTCCCTCCCTCCCTTTCTTCCTTCCTTCCTTCTTTCCTTCCTTCCTTCCCTCTTTCCCTCTTTCCTTCTTCCTTGTTCAGCATTGTGATCAGAGAATGCTTATTATTTTAATTATTTCATTTATATTGCAGTTTTTATGTGACTATATAAGAGCATTATGCATGTGTATGTTGTTTATGCTTATACATTACGTAATTTTACATTCATTAAGCCTACCTTATAAATTATTTTATTTGCATGTTTTACAGATTTTTAAATATGAACTGGAAGAGTTGAATTTTGCTTCTGTACATTGTTCCTTACTTCTGCTATAGTCATAGATATGAATAGAATAAAGTGTTGCTTAATGTGAGGTGAGATTTTCACAATAAAATATTTTCCTATACAAACAATGGGAATCATAAATAAATATTGAACCATATTTTTAAGTCTAAATAGATCTCTCTTCTACGTAAGTGGTATAGCCATACAAACCTATTATAACAAAGATGCTAATGTTTTTTAAACTTATGGCCAAACTTATTAAGAGTAGAGACTCTCTGGTTTCAATAAGACAAACCAAACCATTACAACATGGTTACCTCCAGTTTTGGTGCTTATATGAACGTAATTTATTCCTATGATCAAGTCAATCAGAGCTGGAACAGATATTAACAGTCATCTAGTAGTCTAACTAGTTTCATCTGTAACAAAGAGACCTAAACCTGGGATTACCTAAGATTCTATAACTAAATAGTAGCATTTCTAGAAGTAACATGAAACACACTCCTACCCTGCAGCCCAGTGCATTTCCATCATAACATCTGTTCTAGCAAGGTTTCTGGTGCCAGTCCCTTTCCAGCCTTGCCTTAGAAAATCAGCTCTACCAAGAGCTTCTACTGAGTGGGCAACAAAACATGTAATTCTCCCCACTCTAAATGGCTTAATGAATTAGTGACTAGTGTATGCCAGATTGGAAAAAATGAACTTGGACAAAACAGATTCTTTCTCAGGAATTTGAAGTAAACAAAATAGAGGGAAATTGAGAAAGAGTCATGGATAGTGGTGCTCTAAAGGTGATCCTGTGGGCCCATGGGCAAGATAAATATGCAGCAGAATCTTGATTATGAGATGGAAAGAAGAACAGGAGTGAGATACAATGAGAAACAGAGATGAGAAAAGCCAGGCTGGGCCCGAGAGGCCACTAGAACAAGTGAGAAGGATGAATGAGGAATCAGTCACTAGCGTCTCAGTTCCAGACCTTCACAAGGCCTGCTGTTCAGCTATCTCTGGATTTTCTTAAGACTGCTCTCAATATCTGATATCACACCTCTGTTACTTGGGCTACCTTAAATGAGTTTTTTCTTTTCTTTATTTTTATTTTTCATTTTGGAGACAGAGTCTTGTTTTATAGTCCAAGCTAGAGTGCAGTGGCACAATCGTAGCTCATTGCAGCCTCAAATTCCCACAGTAAAATGATCCTCCCACCTCAACCTCCCAAATAGCTGTGACTACAAGCATGTACCACCATACCTGGCTACTTTTCCTATTTTTTATTTTTTGTGTAGATGAGGTCTCACTAGGTTGCCCAGGCTGATCTCAAACTTCTGGACTAAAGTGATTCTCCCACTTCGGCCTCCCAAAGTCCTGGGATTACAGGCATGAGCCACTGTGCCTGGCTTGGTTTCTTTTTCTTTCAATGAAATGATGCTTGTTGAACTCTAGCATATTTTGCCCAAATAAACCAATAAAAGGCCTGTGCTGCATTTCTAAGCTATACTTTAGTGGAGTGAGTAGGGTACTATACAATTATTAACCAATTTTGCATATTTTCTGTAGCAGGATTTTAAAGTGACAGCAAAACTTCTTGGAGAAACACATGAAAGGTGACATTCAAGGCATCTATTATTTATATTCCCATTATCCAGTCTTTTCTTTATACAAACATCATGGAAATTCTGTAAGAATCACACTGTCATGAAATCCTACTTGTCCCTTCCTGGATGTGTCTGACAGCTTAAATTTTGAACCAATTTTACTTTAGCTTGAGTGCATCTTCTAAAATATTAAACTTACATATTCACCATTTCCTACCATTCCCAGCTCACTGTAATTTTTCTTTCTCCAAGGTCTAATACATTACCTAGTAGTAGTTGGATATATTCAGAAGATGACCTTATCTCCGGCTTCTAGTGTATTCAGTTAATAATTTTCTCAATGCACTAGATCTCAATGCAAAGTACTAAAAGTTATAGCAGCTTCTTGGGAAATTTTATAGGCACAATGACTATCAAGCTCAATAGATGGCTTCCATTCATTCCAATACATTTTATCAAACACTGAGTGAGCACTTGCTATGCTATAACAATAATAATTACCAACACCATCATAGCATTTTACTTGTATTTATTCTCATAATCTTTATATAAGCCTCAGAAAACAACATGTATTCCTGATTTCATCAACTAGGGGACAGAAACCCAGAGATATTAGGGAACTAGCTCCAAAATACAGAAATAGAGAGTGACAGAATGCAGTCTTAAGCACTCTAAATTCCTAATAACTTTCATTATCCTATGCTGCTTCCTAGTGTGTCTATGTATGTCTGTACATCATACAGTGTCAGTCCCTAAAGAGAAATATAGTAAGCAACTAAAGCAATGCAAAACAAACTCAGTGGAGCTACTCAGAAAATATTTGTGTATTAAGATAATGTAACTAAAAGGAGAGAGGAATAAATAATGAGAGTGCACTTCTAATTTACAGCAATCAAAAAGAAGAAAAAGTAATTCAAAGCAAAATCCAAGGTGAACAAGTAATGATTGTCACAAATACTATTTCACACACAGTAGGAAGATCCTTAAGGCTTTATCAACTTTAATTAAAATTAAGGCAAGTACTCTTTGATTTCTCATTCCACAAATATTTAATGAGCATTACATGTGTTTCAGGAAATAAAATTGGCAACAACTTTCAATATACTTTGATATTTGATACACATAATTATCTGTCTATGAATATATTAGGATGAACTTTTAAAAACTGGCTTAAAGAACAGGAGTATATTTCTCATGGGCAGCTTTGCTCCACATTCACAGTGATACTGGAAATCAGAGGGAAGCTGGGTTCTGCAATCTTCAACATATTTGCTTCCAAGGATACTTAGGTCATTGTAATTCTAGTCGTGTTGCTGGTTGAAGGAGAGAAAAAAATCATGGTTCACATCACTTCCTCTCACTTTCTAGTGGAGAGAACTTGAACATATGGCTGTATTTTGCAGCAAAGGTGGTGGCGCTGGGAAATATAGTTGCTACCTGGAAAAATGTGAGAAGAAGTTTTGCATATTACAGAGTGCATCTATCATATTAGGTGCCAAAACAGTGCCTTCGGATAGAAATATCTGGATGAGTCTGTAAGCTCCTCCACCTCCAGACACATGATCTGAGCAAGTTACTTACTTCCTCTAAATCTGCTTCTCATCTTCAAAATAGAAAAAAATAGCATTCCTATTAAATCAGTTATTAATTATATTTTGAGACCATCATAGACAACATAGTAAGTAAGACTTCATTTGCCCAAAAAATAAAAAATAAGAAAACTAGCTGAGAATGGTGATGTGCACCTATAGTCACAACTAAGTAGGAGGCTGAGGTTTCTCAGCTGGAAAGTTACCCTTTAGTACCTGCTCTGGTATAATGGACTGCAGCTAAGCATTTTTTCTTTACAGTTAGAACAATGTGAAACTTTGCAGGTAGTTTTAGAGGGACACTGGGGAGGAAGGGAGTTGCTCTTTCAATTTCTGGGGTGCTGAGGCATTGCTTTTTCGTGTACCTCCTACCTAGTCATAAGTAAGTGTGTTTGGGTACATCCCATGCTGTTCTGCCCCAACTATGACCCAGAGGATGCTGTTTCTCAGTTACCATGCAACCCTGGCCTAGACGTGGGGATCAGATCACTTCAGCTCACTGGTCATGAACATAGGTATTGTCCAATCTTTGTCCTAGCAGCAACCCCACTCCCTTTGCACACCCTCACCTTCCTCATCCCACTTGTTCCCCAGAGGGGTACATCAACTCTGGCTAGACGGACACAGCACCAAAGATCACATGCAAATACTGCCCTGACAACAACTAGGACTCAGTCTGCCTATCTATCTACTCACCAGCTATACTCACCTGAGTCCTAGAAGGTAGCATTCTTCTGTCCTGTAACTGTGGTTCAGCTCTGGCCTGGACAGCTCAATGAACTTCTCTGCTATGCTTCAGGTTGCAATCTTAACTTATCAAATGAGATTTGTACTCTACCCTTGAAGAAGACACCTCTACCAAGCTTTTATCTCCTTAGCCCTAAGTTACCATTTAAATTTCCTTTATATCTCTATCTTCCTATTATAGTGATAAGTCTTTATGTTAAACTTCCTACATCCAAATTACTGTGTGGTTTCTGTCTCCTGAATGGACCCAGATTGATGTACTTAACTTTTAATAATTTTGTGAAGATTTAGAGGCTTCATCAGTCTAAGCACCTACCACAATCTCAAGCCTATAGTAAATTTCCAATAAATATTAACTTCATCATTCTCATCACCATCGTAATTTTTGCATTGTCACATCATCATTATCATCTTTAAAAGTGGCAGAAATGGCTCTTATTTAGAGATTCTTTTTTAGAGAGCATGATTTTAAAAAAGTATTTTTTGAGAGTTAGTTAACTTTGTGTCCTGGCTTTCTTATGTGAAGTTCCTACCCTTGCTCCATAGTCAGTGTGGACCCTGTGAAAATCATCCTCAATCCTATTATCAGAGGAATTTATTTCTAATAATTAGTGTGTTGTCAAGGCAAATAAGGCTATCCTGTATTTCAATGTTCTCATTAAATTAAAAAAAGAATATAAAGGCTGCTCTGCCTACCTGGATGGTTTGATCTAGAATAAATGAATTAATTCTTTATGTAGTAAGACTTGGTTTGTGAAGTGGTGTCCCTCTGCAAGACCTTATTACTAAGGTAAGATAGTCTATTTGGAAAGAAATGTCCCCTGTAGCAAAAAGTTTCATCATATCTGCCTTTGATTAAAAGTCAGTATAATGGATTTTTGGAGGATTCACTTTTGAATACAAATCAGCTGCATTAGGGATTTCTTTTATCTTGAAAACTTTATCTTTCCTTTCCGTGGATGAAAAACTCATTAAACCTAAGTAAAAGGATAGGAAATTTAGTCTGGATGAGATCTATAGGGCTGAAGTTGCTGTAAATACTATAGCAGAACAAACAGCTAAAATAACGAAATATCTTGTTCCTTAGCAAGTCTTAGTCCTTTTTCTGCTGCTACAAGAGAATATCAGAGACTGGGTAATTTATGAAGAAAGACTTATTTAGCTCACTGTTCTCAGGACTGGGAAGTCCAAGAACATGGCACTGGTGTCTAGCAAGGGTCATTTTATACAGAAATAAGAAAGCATGCACATGGAAAGGGGAGAAACAGGGGGCCAAACTCCTGCTATAACTAATCTATGATCATGACAATGGCATCAGTCTGCTTATAAGGTCAGAGCATTCATAACCTAATCACATCTTACAGTTCCCTCCTCTTATTATCATTACATTGGCATTAAATTTCAATGTAAGTTTGGGTGGGGATATTCAAATGACAGAATTTGGCCATTGGCCCACCAAAACACATGTCCTCACAGAGCAAAATATATTAATTTTATTTCAATAACACCCAAAGTCTTAACTCATTCCAGCATCAACTCAAAATTCCTAAGTCTAGAGTGGACTAGATTCTAAGGCTTTGTCCATCAGACAGTTTGCTAAAGAGACTGATATGGATAGAATAAATCCAGATGGTATTTATTATGACAGTGGGAGAAAGACTTAATGTGGGAGTCAAAGCACAGTTTATTTTGAGGCAAATTTCCTTCAGTGGTAAGCCAGTGAAATCAAACAAGTGATCAACTTCTAGTATATAATAGTGGGACAGGAATAGGATAGACATTCTCATTGCAAGTTAAGAAATAGGGCAAATAAAAAGTGGCAGGGGCGTGGAAAGTGGCTTCAAGTAATTCTAAAACCCAAGGGAAACATTAAGTCTTTAAGTTGGAGAGTAGTCTCCCCTGACTCCATACCCTACTTCATAGATATACTGGGATGGGATTGGGCCCCCACCTGCTTGGGCAGCCTTGCTCCATGGCTTTGCTGGGCTCCGTCCTTGCAGCTCTCGTGGACTGGTGCTGCATGCTGGTCACTCTATAGTTCTGGAGTCTTTGAGTTGGCTCCTTTCCCACAGCTCTATCAGGCACAAGCCTTAGTTGGGACACTCTGTGCTAGCAGGTTTCTGCCTAGTCCACCAGGCTGTCTGCAACATCCTTTAAAATCTAGGAAGCTGAAGCCGTGCCACCAGAATGCTTACATTCTGCACATCTGCAGAATTAACACTGTAGATGCCATAAGGTTTACTGCTTGTACTTTCTGGAGTGATGGGTCGAGCTATATCTGGGGCTGCCTGAGCGATGGTTGGGGTGGCTGAGGAGTGCTGGATCAGAATGCAGACAGCAGAGTCCCAAGACAGCCCTGAGCAATGAGACTATGGAGAGCACCCTGGGCCCATTTCCATTTGTCCTTGCCTAGAGCTCTGGGTCTGTGAAGGTAGTGACAGCCTCAGAAATCTCTAAAATGCCGTGAGAGTCTTTCTTCCATTGTCGTAACAAATAGCACCTGGATTTCCTCTGTCCATAATGATCTGTTTAGCAAACTGCCTGTTGGACATACCCTTTGTATTCTTATTGGAATATGTTTTTTTCACTCCTTAGATGGACAGGCTGCACATTTCCCAAATCTGTTTCTTTTTTAATGATTTAAATGTATCTTTAAGACATTTCTTTCTTCTCATATCTCACCATGGGCAGTTAAAATTAACCATGCAGCAACTGAATGCTTTGCTGCTTAAATATTTCTTTCGTCAGATACCTTAGTTAAGTTCTGCCTTTCATGAAGTCCTAGGATTCAGACATAATTCAACCAGGTCTTTACTACTTTGTAACAAGGATGACTTTTACTCCAGTTTTCAGTACCATTTAAGCAATCTATAAAATGATTCAGACTTTTGTTACAGCTTTTCTCTTCTTTTGAGCCCTCACGAGAATCTCCCTTAATGCTTCTATCTAGACTTTTTCTGGCATTCTCCTTCAAAGTCTTCCAGCCTCTACCCATTACCCAGTTCCAAAGTCACTTTCCCATACTCTCAAGTATTTTGATGGCAATTTTATGCCTTAGTTCATTTTTCTGCTGCTACAACACATAGGGTAATTTATGAAAAATACCACGGACTGGGAAATTTATTAAGAAAATTGGGCTCATGGTTCTGGATGCTGGAAAATCCAAGAGTTTGGCACTGACATTTGGCAAGTGTCATCCCATGGCAGAGATTATCATGTGGCAAGGAAGTACACTACACGTGTGTGACAAAGAGAAAACGGTAGCCAAACTCCCATGATAACTAACTCACTCCCATGATAGTGGTATTAATCCACTGCCCTTTTGACACCTAATCACCTCTTAAAGATCCCATTTCTTAATACTGTTATGCTGTCAATTAAATTTCAACACGAGTTTTGGCAAAGGCATTCAAACTATAGCTGCATTGAAGAGGGAAATTAAATAGTTAACAATAGTCATCTGTAATTGCTGCATAATAAAGTTTACTGTGTTGTGTTCAATATAAAACCTAACCCCCAGCTCTGCTTGAAATTAACTAACTCCCTGTAAAACCTACCTTATCTATTCTCCCCACATTCTCAGCAGAGTTCCCAGGCATCTCAAGACTCCTGCTTTTCTTGCAGACCAGCTGCAAGGTCACAGGGAAAGATAACACCCAAAGAATGTGCAACGTATTTCTCAAAATGCTATTTTTAAATGTAGTGTACATCACAAGACATATTACAAATTAATTAACTGTTCTTTGTTCTGGCTTCTGTAAATCTGTTAGGGGCTACGTCATCCTGGATGTATAAAAAGTCAAACCCTGTCTTTGTTAGGCACTCAGCCTTGGAATGCTAGTCCGCTGAGCTGGTGGCCACCTTAATAAAATCCTCCTGTTTCACCTATTGTTCTCTCTGATATCCTGAATATTTTGTAACAGCATAGAAGCAAAGTTATGCCTAGCATTTCTAGGTGAGTGAAGAGGATCACTAAGAACTAGAACATTGTTCAATGGCTTGAACACCATGCATTAAGCTAATTAAATCTTTAACAAGTATCCTATTGTTGTCTTATTTACTTCTTTTGTAAATACTGCTAACATGACACAGTGGCTTCTTGCACCTTTCAGCCCCAATAGTAAATCTTGGTGTGCACTTACTATTTATTAAGTAAATTAAACATTATCATTAACAAATATTTGTTGATTCACCAAATGTTTACTACTATTTTCTTGCTCAGAAGCATATGGTGTAGTTGAAGAAACAAGATAAGTAACCTACCAAGTGAACTGCACTCCATAGCAAAGTAAAAATGTGTTATATGTAAGATGGAAGAACAACGGGAATTTTTGTACAGAAATGTGAACGTGAGCAGCTAAAGGAAGACGTGACCAATATTAACTTGATAATTGCATCCAAAGGGGATTAGATCATGTGAAATAAAAGCCATTTTACTTTTATACATATATTTATAGGCTTGGATATGTAACCAGAAGCCTGGAGGTGAATTTTTGGATAAAAGCTGGAGAATAGAATATTTGATCACATTGTCTCAGAATAATTAGAAGACAATGGGGGTAAATGAGCATGAAGTCTATAAGGAGAAGAAAAATAGAAGCAAGAGAAGAGAGAGGACCCAGCCAGATTCCAGGGATCTGAGTACCTTAGAATATGAAGTTGCCAGTAGACCGTAAACATTCTAACAGTGGCTAGCAAAGATTTTGAGAATTCTACAGGGCTCACATTGCTTTAAATGCACGTCTTTTATACGAACATGTACAAATTGAGGAATTCTAAGTTTTACTTCAGGTCTAAAATAATGCAGTAAGTGTTAGGAGAAAAAAATGAGAAAGGGAAAGAGAACACAAGAGAGAAACAAAAATAGAAAATGTAACTATCTTGATTATGCTAAGATATCAGTGAAAATGGCAGTAGTTGCTTTATTAATTGCTCTAAAAGGAAACAAACAAAAAAAAAACCTCCAGGAAAAGAATTCTGCATTGAGCAAAGCTATTACAACAATGAAAAATAAATTAAGAAATTTCCTAAAAACTATAACTGAGAGGCTTATTGCTAGCCAAACTGCCTTACAAAAAATAGTAAAAGGAGTTCTTTATGCCAAAATGCAAGAATATTAGACTGTAACTTGAATACACATGAAGAAATAAAGAGCATTAGTAAAGATTATTACATAGGTAAATATTAAAGATAGTATAAATGTATTTTTATTTGTGAGCCTATTTTTAAATATGATTGAAAAGACAAATGTAGGCATACAAGTTGTTGGTAGATGATAAACAAATATTTGTTAATGATAATGACTTAGATTAGTTGAATTCACTTAATAAGTTGATGAGAATAATGTATAAGGGTACCTTTTGACAGTAAGTAAGGAAAGGAAGACCAGATCTAAATAAATGCATTTTTATATGTAATTGAAATTAAACTGATAGTCATCCAAACAAGAAAGGTATAAATTAAGATAGTAACAGTAATTCCCAAAGGAACATGATGAGTTGGTGTCCTTTGTAGGGACATGGATGAACCTGGAAACCATCATTCTCAGCAAA
>CAUYQU010045542.1:0-35751 GCA_963574635.1 Cheracebus regulus | reverse complement strand
CAGCCAGATGTCCTTTTTAATATGATGATTTATTTTCCTTTGGGTAGGTACCCAGTAATGGTATTGCTGGGTCAATGGTAACTCTATTTTTAGTTCCTTGAGCTATCTTCATACTGTTTTCCGTATAGCTTGAACCAACCTACATTCCCAACAATGTATAGATGTTCCCTTTTCTCCACATCAACATCTGTTGTTTTTTTAACTTTTTAATAATAGCCATTCTGACTGGTATAAGATGATATCTCAGTGTGGCTTTAATTTGCATTTCCATAAAAGAAGAACGAAATGATGTCTTTTGCAGTAACATGGTTGAAGCTGGGAGCCATTATCCGTAAGTGAACTAATTGAGAAGCAGAAAATCAAATATCACATGTTCTCATGTATAAGTGGGAGCTAAACAATGAGAACATATGGACATAAAGATGGAAATATTAGATACTGGAGACTACAAAAATGGGGAGTGAGAGAAAGCTAAGGGTTGAAGGATGATCTATTGGATAAAATCTTAATTATTTGGGTGTACATTGAGAGCCCAGTCTTCACCATTACACAATATACCCATGTAACAAATGTGCCCATGTACACCCAAATCTAAAATAAAAGAAATAAGAATTGTGAACAGCTGGATCCCCAAGAGAGGCAGATGACGATAACTAGGAAGAAAAGCAGAAAAAAAAAAAAGCAATGTCAAGAAACATTTTTGTAACTTAGGTTAAATCTTGTGTTTCTGGAACTCACCTACATCTCACCATATAGAAATGTAGGGACTCAAACCACAAAAATTCCGAGGGCCTAATCATCTGTCCTTGACCTGATTTTGCATGCTGGAGTAATAATCTGGCAAAAGCAATAAGATTAGAGACATATTTATCATTATTCTTAAAACTGGGTATAGAAAAATATAAGAATATCTGCTTTAAAACCTGCATGAAGACATTTGATAGCCAAAATTCAAGAGACACCCAATCTTTGAAAGCTGCACATTAGGCTGGTGTATAACTATGTCCCATTATTTGAAATTGCACCTATATATATTTGAGACATTTATCCTATTATCCCTGATGACAATTTCCCCAACAATTCACTGCACAGTGCTTCCTTAGGGAGTTGCTTAATACGTTTCAGTCTTAGAAGGTCAAGATTCTCTCAGCCAATTCTAAACTGCATTTTCCCATTGAATAGATGTGGCACATTCTAGAACTAGTGACAATAACCTGTGTCTATTACTTTGAAGTAACACAGGTAAGCCATCATAGCAGAAAGAAGTTGAGTAAATGTTGATATTGAAGAAGGTTCATAAAATATTTGAACACAACTGCGATCCATACCCAATTCTCAGTGGCTATTTTTATAGACCATGAAATCATAGCTAAAGTCAACTTTGGTTCTGCCCTAATGGAGAGGTACAAATAACCCTAAACTACAGATAACTCAAATGCATTTTTTACTTGGCTTTTGAATGCTTTTTATGATAATTTTCACAGCACATTGCTCTTCTAATTATGTTTTGTTTGGGATAATATTAAAATTAACTTGTATTTAGTGATTATGTGCTACCTAATGAGTTAAAGAGGAGCCCTGGGAGTGTATTGAAAAACCAGGCTGTGGATGGTCCTCAGTACTTTACACAAAGACAAACCAAATAGTTAAAAAGATGTTAAAAATGGAAACAATATGACTAGTGGGCGAATAGCTCCAGGACCTCAGCTGCATTAACTTAGTATTTCTCTTTTCTCTTTCTCCTCCTCTGCTCTCTCCTCCACAGCCTCCTTCTCCTATTCTCTATTTCCCCTTTTCCTTATCCTCCTCCTCCTCCATGTTTTTTATTCTTGCTTGGAGCCATGGAAAGTAACTCGAAAGAAAAGACCTCTGTAGTGCACACACACTCGGCCTTGGGTAGTGAGAAGTACTCATGTCTGGGTAGCCTCAGACAGTGGAGTCAGAAGCAAGATGGACAGTCAGGGGTTGTAATAGGAATGGTCAGGGCTGAAAGAAAGGCATTAGGTCAAAACCTGGCAACAGGGAGAAAGCCCTGGAGAAGTACTTTCTGTAAATTCAAGAAAGGCAGTTGGTTAAGGATTAGCATGCTCAGGCATTCACAATTCCATGAAAACCAGAAGGCAGGGTGAGGAAGGAATAGGAACCAGGCAGCTATTCTGTGCAGTGGCACCAAGTGACAGCAAGAAGGCAGCAGTACTACCAAGGCAAGATTCTATCCAGCCAAGAAACCTCCAGTCTGCAGGGCAGCCAACTGACACCCCAGGCAGAGCCATTCAGAGCCAAAGAGAAAGCACTAAAAAAAAAAGTGCAGCCACTTCTGTGATTGAAGACAATGCCCACGGTGCTAAAGTATTGTCTTTGAGACACTGGTCATAGTTGTTAAAACAAAGCTTCCAGCCCTCCCAGAGAGCATCACTATGATGAAAATGCTGGTACAGCAGCCCCAGGCCCACCTTCTGGAGGTTCAGCTTTCAATTTCAATTCTTTCAAGTGCTGCGGAAAAGACTAGACCTGATCCCTCAGTTCTTCATATTCCCTTATCAACATGAGCCAGAGGGGAAGCATATTCCTCCCTTTTGTTAATTTCCTTCAATATTGCTAAGACAAGGAGTTTCAAAATGTTCAACAAATATTAAGTAACCAAAAAAATGAATAAAGAAAATAAAATGGGCAAAAATAAGTATGCATATCAAATATAAGTTTTCAGATATCATACACTGACACTGATTCATTATCACTGGCTGTCGGGAAAAAGCGCTGTATTGAGAAGGACTTAGGAACCCAGCATGTCCTACCTGGCTTGGCTCATATCTGCTGTGGGTAAAGGAAAGCAGGGAGTGCTGATGATTCTGCTTTGTATTTGCCACCCTTTGCAAATAGGTACTCACCCTATTCCCAAAGAGCGAATACAAATTACGCATCACTTTATTTGTGTTTGATTTATTCTATAATTGTTACTAGAATAATTCACATAATTATAACCAGAAGCCCCAAAAGAGCAGAGACCCTGACTGATTTTTCCATGGATACCTCTATCATCTAGAACAGGACATGCCATAAGGTACCTCCTCAACCAGTAGTTGGCTGAGTTTTCTGCCCTCACTTAGTGGATTCTGTCTCTGAACTTGCAGATGTCATCATATACTATAAGTGATTTCCTGAGCTTCCTAAATCCAGGAAGAATCCACATTCTATTTCTCATTTTTTTTCTATCTGTATAGCAACATCAAAGCGGGCACTGGTTTTTAGTTTGAAGGATATGCTACTTCTGCAACCAGCTGGCATAAATGTGGCAATTGACACCATGAGAGAAGCTGTTTTCCCAGCCAGGGAAGAGCCATTACCAGTTATAGGCCTATACTATAACTGTGCCTTTACCATCACTTGCATATGAGAATGCAGGTCCCTGTATTAGAAGAGTGGTATCTGCTCACAGCATCTCACCTCCTCCTCAACTCTTTCAGAATTTGAGCTCTCTCTCCACTTCCTTTTCAATCATGGTAGTCTAATAATTGGCACATCACCAGTGATTTGATTGCAGCCGTTTATAATTCCTGTGTAGAGAGATGCCATAATAACTTTTCCAGGAGTTCCCATGTCATCTGTTTACTCCATGTGACATTCCTTTCATCTGTTTACTCTCAGTTTATTTTATATTTTGGTTACTTAGCTTCATATAGTAGATGAAAGTACTGTGAAGTTCCTTCTCAAAACGATAATATTTTTTGTTATGTTGCATGACCACCTCAGGAAACATGAAATTCTAAGAATTTAATACCGATATCACTTTGGGATCATTTTTTTTCAAAGCAGTAAAAGCCTTTTTGTTCATGGTTTTTCACTTTTCAGAGGAATTCATAGCTTTTTATTGATGTAAGCCATTTCATAACCCTGTCAAGGTGCTTTGAGGGAGAAGTTAACTGATTGAACATCAGCAAATGCTGGAATGTTCGATGCTAATGATCTCAAAAGGGGCCCTGCCTGATGTACATTCCACTTGAGCACTTCTTACCAAATATTGCTCTTGCCTTTCTCTGCAGTAATTGGTTCTGATCACTACAGAGAAAGTTGGAAGCTCATTTTACAAGACTGCATGTGTGCCTGGCTGGTACCTGTATGCATCTCCTCTCAGGTTTTTCTCTTCACTCCCTTACACAGAAACTTAATTTACTTGTTTCTTTCTTAAGTTCTTCATTTCAGAAAACATAAGGAACAATTAAAAACTCCTCCTTTAGTATGTGTCTTTCTCTTTTTTTTTTTTTTTTTGAAATGGAGTCTTGCTCTGTCACCAGGCTGGAGTGCAGTGGTGTGATCTTGGCTCACTGCAGCCTCCACCTCCTGGGTTCAAATGATTCTCCTGGGTCAGCCTCCCAAGTAGCACAGATTACAGGCACACACCACCACGCCCAGCTAATTTTTGTATTTTTAGTAGATACGAGGTTTCACCATGTTGGCCAGGATGGTCTCGATCCCCTGACTTTGTGATCTGCCCGCCTCCTCCTCCCAAAGTGCTGGAATTATAGGCACGAGCCACCACGTCCAGTCTAGGATGTCTTTCTTATTTCTGACAGGTTTTTCCAGTATGTGTGGTCTGGGCAGAAGAGGGGACAGGAAGTGTATGTGACAAAGATCAGTCAGGCAAAACACTTCTGGCATTATTTCTGTTTTACAGTTGTGAAAGTGAAGAATGGGCAGGTAAACTGATATCTTCTATACTTTGTGAGATCATGATTCTCTGATCTGTTTACCCTAATGAAGCATACATAAACTAATTGACAAAACAGATATATGGTAATTTCCTCTTGGGGCCAGTTGAATATACTGAGTATAATTTAGTTTACTGTGGGTGGCTTTCAAGCATATCTTTAAAATTTTCACTATTTTAGTACCCTGGCTAGAAAATGATAATTTCATAGTGAAAATATTAATTCATCTCCACAAGGGTTCTGAAGATACAGACTTCTCAGTAAATTCAGATATAGCTAACCACCATATTCAGGATACGATAAAGAAGGACTAAAGGTATCTCTTCAGTTTTCCAAATATCAGTCACTTAAATGGGTTCCAAGTCTTCATTTCCCTAAGTTCATTTTCTGCTACCCTAAGGACATTGCTACCTTCTCCTTATGTGGGTTACAAATAAATGGTTGGTGGCATTTTAATAACAAAGATTAACCAGGTTGCCATGTTAAGAACAGATGGGAGAAGGAGTTCTGGAAGGTAGCCTAGACAAGGGGATGGTCTTTGCAGGAAGTTCTCAGGTGTCTACAATAGCCAGATATCAGTGATGGGGAGGAAGGCAGCAAACCACATTGCCATGTATGTACCTATGCAACAATCCTGTATGTTCTTCACATGTACCCCAAAACCTAAAACTCAATAAAATGTATTTTAGAAAAATAGGTAGCAGAACTGGGACTGAGCACAAATCACATGAGCTTACGGCACCCTGTGTAGTCAGACTCTCAACGTCACTTAAGCATTTTCTTTGCTTTGCTTCTGACCACTCACCTGGCCTGTTACCACCCACTGTTTTGAGCAGTTCATCAGCTGCACACCTGCTCTCCCACCCTGCCCTGCAATAGGGCTGCAGGTAGGACTGCTGTACCCACAATTTACTATGTCCTTACCCTCCATGTAAACTGTGGATACAGCAGTTCCTACCTACTGTCCTTTCCAAATGCAGGCAGCATGGTTTGGACAGCTGAAGCCTTAGTAATCATTCCAGGCTATAGCATCTCCTTGGACCTCAATCTAACACCAGTATCAAGACAACTTGAAGAGAATTTTAGTTACCTTCAGGCTAATCATTTCCTTTTTCCTCTCATCATCCCTGAAACTCCCCCAAGTATTATGCAAGGTGTGGGCTCTTTTTGGTTAGTAAACTTCACTTTTCATCTCCTTTGGGTGTGCTTCCCCATTCTCAGCATCTTCTGCTGGCTTAACTTGAAGCCCAAATTTCTTATTTGTAGATGGTTAACAAATCTTCCACATTCTCAACATTTTCTTCCTGCATTTTGAACCTGGGTTTCCTTTAAAGACACTAACTCCTTGCAGCCACACTCCCCCTTTCTCACACACATACACACATGCTCAGAGAATGAGGATGGCTATCTGGCAGCTTCCACCTTTCCCACTAGACTTTTCAAATATTTGCCACACTATACCAATGCCAAAGTATATATAATCATCTATCCTTTGGAGGCTTCTCTCTGTGAGCTGCTCACAATTTACTCCTCCTTGTAACTCACATTTATGGCCCTGGAAATGTCCTCCCTCGACAGCCACAAGTGAAATAGCCACAAGATTCATGGTCTTACTTGATTCCCTGTCATACAGGTATATGATTTCTTCATTTGCTTGGAATGACTCATCAAACTGCCTAACTTTACAGTTCCTTGACCTCAGCTCTTCATAGGACTTTTATCTCCGTATGTCGACAGGAATCTACTTCGTTGGCACTTGTTACTAACTGTAGCTGTGTCTACTATTCTTTCTCTACAAGAACCTCTTATATCTCAGCAACCTTCTAAGGCTCACTTACTATTTGACCTTTTCTGTACTTCCAGCTTTGAGCCTTTTGTTCCCTTCCTATTTGCAAGCTTCCTAGGCTTCACTTTTAGGACTCCAATGTTGATCACTCAAATTTCTCTTTCACCAGCTCACTGACTTCCTTGGCCTTTCAACTCATCCTTTTTACCAACCCCTGGAGCAGATCTCCCATTGCCTTTTACCACTCCTGCAGCCAGTTGGAATAGCTGGTCAAATGAGTACAGCAATGGACTCACTCATTCATATGGGTGGTATTCACCCAACCAGCCATCACAGTGCAATTCCACAGGCCCTGCAAGTTCATGCTGACTGTATATCCCACTCTCCTGCCTCAGAACTAAAGATAGCAGCACTGAAAATATCCTACCCTCCTAATCAGGAGGTGGCAAATTGAACTGTTTAAAAAAGTTCTCTTTATATGTGCATATACATAATACATAACTTCACAGAAATGAACAAATGTGATTACACTATAGGTATAAATTTATGGGAAGAAATGCAGCAATCTGAATTCTTTTCCTTTTTGATTTAGTTTCCAGTTCCTGTCTTCCCATTCTCCACACCAGCATCATCCCTCACCTCATAAACATACACCTAGAAAAGTTATGTCAATAATCTAGAATGTATCTGGGATGTTTTTTTCTCAAGTTCATATGCTTAAACATACATACATTCTCATACATATACACCCACATACTTATAAACACACATGCATATCATGGATATATAGGCTTTGCAGCCTTTGTTTTAAAAGATAAGATCATAATATACACATCTTCTGTTTCTTGCTTTTGTCATTAGACATTTTTAGGCAGAAATCACTCTAGATGAAAAGGTTTCATTCTAAATAAATTTTAGACCTAGTTATTAACTTGTTCCATTATATAAACTCATTAACATTTATTGAGTACCTACCATATGCCACACTGAAGCCTAGCATTTATTCAAATTTCAGAATTGAAAAGGGAATAGAGATTCATCGTCCAGCCCTTCTACAGAATAGATGGAAAATCAAGGCTCCATAAATATCCGTGATTTATTCAAAGTCATGCAGCCAGCTGATGCCATGTCTCAAATCAAAATTTAGCTTGTGCAGCCCCCAAGTCCAGTCCTCTTGTAATCATACAATTCAGAGTCTCATAAATCAGCATATAATTACTTACAACTTAATGTGAAAATATACTACCACATAAGATAAACATTCAAGCCTGGAGTAGGGAGAGGATAGGGAGGAACAAGAATTCAGGAAAGTTCCTGATAGTGGTTTGTTGTCTGTGTGGATAGACCACGTCATCTTTATTGAACCGAATTTATCAACCAGTGAAGACTCATTAAGATACCCAGCATTTAATCGGACATCAATGAAAGAGAGAACATAGTATTGAAGAGCTTTGAATGAAATTCACTCTCTGTCTTAACAGAGCGCTTTTCATAGAGTGAAAATCATGGGTTGACTGTGAGGGATGATCTTCCCTGGCAACTAAACCACATCTGGAAGGGTCCAGATTTCAAATTATTGCTCTTTTGTCAGTTCTGGAAAACTTAACCTTGAGCTCTAGGTAGATGTTCTCCAAGATGCTGAAACTTGTCACATTATATGTGTCTTAATGTTCATAGAAAAAAAATAGGTATATACATGCCATTATCTATTTTTTTTTTGAGACAGGGTCTTACTGTGTCACCTAGACTGGACTGCCATGGTCCGATCATGGTTCATTGCAGCCTCCAACTCCTGGGCTTGAGCCACTTGGGTGGTCCTCCCACCTCAGCCTCCAGAGTAGCCAGAACTACAGGTGCACTATCATGCCTGACTAAATTTTTTCTTTAAATTTTCTATAGAGATAGTGTTTAGCTATGTTGCCCAGGCTGATCTCAAACTCCTGGCCTCAAGTGATCCTCCTCCCACTTGGTGTGAACCACCATGCCTGGCCTTGTATTTCTTAATGATGCTTCTGTGAATCTATTTGTCAAGAGTAAACTGCTGCCAGATTTTTGTGCATTCTGTACCTGCCTCTTTGCTCCAAAGTACCCTGACTGCCAGTCTGTGTATTCAATCATCAAATAACTTTGGGTTATCTATTCTATGCCAGGCACTACTATGGTATGCCTTGAATAAATGGAGGCTATGTTTGCCTGGGCCTTCCACTTCACTACTGCATCTCCTGTGTGTGTGTCCCTCCAGATAATTTAGTGTAGACTCTATGACCTTCACTGACAAAATAATGAAGAATGAATAAATGTTCCTTCAACCCAGCTAATTCTTTGGTTATTATAAAACTGATTGGATCTTTTGTATGCATTCTAAAGACTCTGAAGAGAGTCCTTGAAGGTAAATTTCACTGGAAGATGTGCACCACAGACCCCCTGAGACATCCAGCTGCAGGGAACACCTCAGCTCAGTCAGTATGTGATGAGCTTTCATGTCATAGTGCACCTGACAGTTGGATGAAAAATTGCTTTCCGTCCATGCTGGGTTTTCTGTGGCAGTTGAGAAGCAGGACTAGGTTCTGGGTCTTTACTGTGTGTGTCATCTTTTTCTTCCAGGGCTCTGTGTTTCCATGCAAATAATTATAATAGTGTGGATTTATTTGACACCTACTAAGTGTCAGATTTGCTACCATGTACTTCACAGACCTTTTTTTTCTATACAACATTATGAGTCATGTAGTATCATCCCCACTTCAGAAAGGAGGTTCAGAGAATTGGGTTAACTTACACAATGAAACTGAGCCACAAGAGCCAAAGCAGGGGTGAAGCTCAGATCCCTGTGTCTCCAAACTCCAGGCTGAGACCCCTGTCTGCACTACCCCACACAGTTCTGAGGCAGAAGAGAATCAGGAGGTGAAGACAGAAGTTGGGGCAGGGGTTATGTTCTGATGGGTTCATTTTTAAAGGAGAGCCAGATTTTCTGGAGCAGAATTTTAACTTTTAAATATCTAGGAATTTTAAATATCTAGGAAAAATTTCACTATCTTCAAGTACATCCTATTCATGTACGATGTACTTGATGATAGTGAAATTTTTCCTAGAGCTGGGGTTTCTTGTTGAATGTTATACCCATGCAAGTACTGTGTACCACTGTGGAGAACAGATTGACTTTTCAGGGAGTGTGACAGTTCACAAAGACAAAAAAAAAAAAAAAAGAAAGAAAGAAAGAAAGGAAGGAAAACTAGAATTCTCCGTCCTGACCAAAACCATCTCTAGGTTATTTATGGCTTATCTAATACTTGTTTCTCTGGGTAATCAGATAACCCAGCTCTCAACAACTATAGACTTCTCCCCATGCTTTTTGAGGATACCTCTGTGTCCCTGTATTTAGCGATTTTAACTATAGGTGAAGTATACAGGTTAAGTGGCCTAAATTGACACTTTACAGGGAGAAAAATGTGCTATAAATACATAATTATTCACATTTAAACTTCAGCATTCTATTGCTTTTACATTTATTTTATATTCTTTTTTTCACCAAGTTTCCTTTGCAATTGATTCCTATGTGATTGTATTAACACGTAAGTATTATTTACTCAGGACAAGTGGAAAATCTCAAGAAAAGGCTAAGAGCCCTTGGGAGCTAGGAATTAAGTGACATGTTGTAAAGTGACATGTTGCATACAACACAACATAATTTATAATGTGTTGCATCAATATACTCATTTTGAAGATATCAACATTAGCTGAGGAATCCTAATTTCTGCCAATTACCATTGTTTGGTAAAAGATTAGGAGTTCTGGATTTAGCTGCTTGGTAATGAAATAAATGGTTTGCTTCACATTAATGTTATACAGTTGATGCCTAGCTAATTTCTTGGTACTCCACTATCTACCTTGAACTCAGTCTGGGTCTCCCTTCATCTTTGTAGGTTTCTGAGCTACTTCTATACTGTCTACATATCTTGATTAGCTAATCCATATATTAAGCATATATTCTGACAAGAGTTCAATGACTTAGACCCTCAGCCCATGAAACTAACTACCATTGACATGTTGCATGTGAGTAGGGGAGATGAAATTAGTTTATTATAATATGAATTTTAGGAAGATATAACAGAAGAATCCTCTAATCCATTCTACAGGAAACCTTTTGTTTCTCCAACTTTATTACCTTTCATTATTCCATCTCAGCTGTTTTCACTTTGTGGGATTGCTAGGGTCAATGGGTGAGGATCTGGCATGGGTGTGTGTGTGTGTGTGTGTTACTTTTTGCTGTTAATTATTCTAAGGAAAGCAAATGCTCAAGTAAAGTGAAACAGACAGTGGTGCACAGTAAATATTAAGCTGTGTTTGTATTGCTGCCAACTCTTTGGGAGAATTTCTTATCTGTTCCTACAGAAAAAATACCGGAAAATATATCAATAAAACTTATAAATGAAATCTTGAAAACTAGATAAGATTCATATATCTTGATTATCTAAAATAGAGACATTTTATTATTTATGAAGATGAAATGTTTGTGGTTTGATGCTGAAATATTTAGTGCTAATAATTATTCCATATACAGTGTTTGCATTAATCTTGACAACACTAATTCACAGCATGAGTTCTTTGCCTTTGTGCATGAAGCCAGTTTCTTGGGCAAATTACCAATGTAATTACCTTACTATTATTCAGCAAACCATGTATGTTCAAATATTTTAGAAGTAGCTGTACAGAACCAAATAATTTATATTTTAATGCTATATACATCAACATATTCTTCTTTACTTTGACATTACTATTTTAACTTCAAATTCAACATGTCTATGTTAAAGCCCTTGATTTCTAGGATAAACCAGTGTCTCTTGCTGACTTCCTGTCTCTTTTGTTTGTCATAGAAAAATTTCCCTAATGTTGGAAACTTACAATCTAACTTAGTGACTCCTCTCATGTTTTCAATATCTAGTCCTTGGCAACATCCAGAAATTCTATCTTCCTGTTCTGTTTTTCAACTATCTTTTTAGCTTTATTTCTAGTGCCTCCATCTCAGACCTCTACTGATTCACTGAAATTATTTTTCATCTCTCCATCATTTTTCCTCTTCTAATTCATCCTATGCATCAGTGTTTCTCTATCTTTTGGCATCTGTAAACCACTTAGTGGACATCCAGTACACAGGCTAACCAATTATAGGTGCAAATTTAAAATATTTATTGCAATTTGCAAAAGAATAGTAAACCAAAAATTAATGGCAATAATAGCAATTATAATAATGAAAAACAACTATTATGTTAATAAGGGTAAGGAAGAATGTTTTCAAAGTCTTTCACCAGGTATCTATATCCATCTCCAAGAGATTTTAAACAACAGATTAGATTCCATATAGAGATCATTTCTTCATTTATTCTTTATTCCTACTAAATCAGAAATACCTAATTTGGAAGGATAACAAATGTTTGGTGGTTTGTTAACTAGTTCTGACAAACTAATTATACAAGATATAGAAATTATGGAGAGAGTTTTCACTGATAGATGTTCAGTGCCCCAAAGGGGATCTCATTAGGATGAGGGCATGCCCTCTCAAATGGAGCCAGATTGTTGAATATATCGACCCAAAAGATAACTAGCAAATGGATTGCTAATGAATTCTTGGTTTAATTTGCCTCTGATGATCATTTATTCACATTCAGTTGGGGAATTCAGATGTGTTAAATATGGCCAGTAACAGCACTGATTTATTTCCTCATTTAATTTGGAGTATCTTTAAATAGTTATAAGGAAACCCTTGTCAACTAATTCACTGACATCCAGATTTAACTTTTTAAGAAACTTTTCCTCTCTTTCCCTAAATATTGGAAATGATGGTATGTTGCTCACGAAGTAATAGAGTCAGGCTTCTCCACTTTCTGTTTGGTTTTTGTGTGTTGTATGTGCTACTCATGAAAACCATCACAATAGTAGAGATTCTTGTTCTCACATGAAGATTCACAATGTATTTTCTCCCTGAAAACTTGTTATTTTCTTTAGAAACTTTATGCCAAATGGCATATAATTCACAGTACTATTTTCATGTCTTTCTACTTTTACATCTCAAATGGATTAAGTTTGCAGCATTAATTCATTTTGTGTGGTATTTTGTATTTAAGAGTTAATACTCTTAAATACAATAAGGCAGTCAGCTTTAAATCCATGTGTCTAATATCCTACAAAGACCAAACAGTCATAGTGGATATTTCCCTCAATCTAAAAATAAGGGAAAATGCTAATAAGCACATTATATAAAAATGAATCTGCTGAAATAGCACCTTGTTTGCCAAGTGTTACCTGAGATAACCAATCCAAATATTCCATATATGTGAAATGTTTTAAAATGTAAGAATTATTAAGGACATGATAAATTTTTAAGAGAATCATAATTAATCATATAGTTCAAATTTTAAGGTGCCTGTCTGTGGCCAACCCCTAGTTTTTCACAGGTTTCACATTGGAAAGTAATGGCTTGTCCTTTGGCTTATTTTAGCAATTAACTAGCCTTTAAAAATAACAAAACTTTCAACACTCAGTGAGTTTGATAACCTGTGTGATAAAGTCAGAACTCATTAGCCTGATATTCAAGGTCTTCCTAAAGGGCTCCGTCTTACCTGCTCTGACTTAGGTCTTACATCTGCTGATCCACCTGGGGTGTCTGCTGAAAGCTGCTCAGGCCAGTTACTCAGACCCTCTCCTTTCTTTCCCTCTCCCATGCCCTAGGACTTCTTTGTACAACTGGCCCAGGAAACTTGCCTTGATTTATTCTCCATGGGTCAGGCCAGATTCTTGCTTGTGAATGGAAGCAGGATAATGGAGCCAAACTTAAACTGTATTTTCTAACCATGTCTTCATTATTCGTTCTCTGAACCATCCTCTAACCAGTTTTTACTGGATTCTTCCCCAAATATGCATTTGATTTCTCATTTCAACTTAAATTTACAGTGTTCCGTTCATCAGAAGTGTCCCTGTCTTGTCTGCCTAGTCAAATTCTTCAACTCCCAACTCCTGTCATACTTCCTATATAAAATCTTATTTGATTACCTTGGCTGAACTATCTTCTTCTTTCTAGAATCCTATTGCATTTACTTTTGTTGCAATTATTTAGGCACTGGTTGCTTTGAAAGCATTTACTGTATTTTCTGGAAAGTGCACTTAAATTGCATACTGTTCTTCAATTAATGATTATCTGTTTCCCCATACTAGATTATAAGCACCTTGAGGACAAATATTAACTCATCTACACATATGTCTGTTTTAGGGCTTTAGCATACAGTTAATAATGAACAAATATTATATTACAGTAAAACTTTATCCCAAGATTTTCTCAGACTCATCTAAAACAGAGGCAAGAACTTAATAACAGTAATATACCTGTTTAATAAAGCATTCTATTCCAAATATTTTATTAATTATTTATAGCTTCATCAGCATCTGCTTGGAATCAGTGGCATTTTAATTTATATATTTATCAAATACTAATATAGTGTGCACTGTGTGTTAGATATTCATTTTCTATGCACTTTACAAATATTATTTTATTTAACTTGCAAGACAACCATCTGAAGTAGGTGCCATTATTATCCTTATTTTATGTATGAAGAAATGGATTTACTGAGAAGTAACTTAGCCAAGTGACAGAATTAGTTACTAATAGGTTTAGTATTTGAACCTACATTTGTAACCACTGTGCTCCATGAACTTAGGTAACAGCTTTAATGAATGAAATGGTTCTGCTAATTGGCGTAAACTACTTACATGTTTTGTTGGCTAGGTCACCTGTCACTCAGTTCAGAATCATTCTGGAACTGTCCTTTAGACTCTGCTGGGAGGTGTTCTTCAACTCACCATCCTTTGGTTTATGTTGCCGTGTATGGTACCTGTAATTTTATTTCCTCTTTCTTTCCTTTTGAGATCTAAGCTTCCTTAAATTTTTAGCCTTTTTATCTTTTTTAGAAAATAATGTTCTCTTTGTGAATATGGCTCTTAATTGCTAGAGTTTCCCAATAACCAAATGAAAATTGCATTTAGGTTTAGAAAATGCTTTCATCTATATCCACTGGCTAAATATATGCAACCAAAGTAAAGTGTGGAATTGGGTATTTGTGGTTTGCAGTATTTGAGTAGTGTAAGCATCAAATATGGTTAATTCTATTACCTAGTTTCTTCTAAAATTACCGTAAAGATTTAGGTCTAGATTAGATAATTATTTCTAATCATTCTTCTTTGCAAGTTGGAAATGAATGAAGTCCCATGTTTTCTGTGTGCTCGTTCATATATTTTGGCATAATAATTATTATTAGTAATATATTACTATTGCTTTTCTGTTTACTTAAAAGTATCTTTTGTAAGGTCAGGCACAGTGGCTCATGCCTATAATCCCAGCACTTTGGGAGGCTGAGGTGGGTAGATCACAAAGTCAGGAGTTTGAGGCTGGCCTGGCCAATATGGTGAAATCCTCATTTCTACTAAAAATACAAAAATTAGCTGCGCATGGTGGTGGGTGCCTGTAATCCCAGCTACTTGGAAGCTGAAGCAGGATAATTGCTTGAATCTGGGAGATGGAGGTTGTAGTGAGTCGAGATTGTGCCATTGCATTCCAGCCTGGGCAACAGAGCAAGACTCCATCTCAAAAAAAAAAAAAGTATATTTTGCAGTGGTTTACTTCATTCTAGGTGGGAGGATAGCATGTATTTGTCAATGTTCTATGTAAATAGCAATCTAGGAATGACTGAAAGGGATTATTAAATATTTAAGTGTTTGGGAAAATATTTCTTCCACCTATTTACTGCCTAAACTAAATACGAACCCAGAAAACATTTATGTCCTAGTCTAGAAATCTGTAGGGTGACAGAGCACTCTGAGCTCTATAATGCATGCCCAATTTATCAGGCCCAGAGAGACATGAGTATGGGTCTTTGGTCACAACCCACACCTGTGCCCAGGACAACTGTTTGGAGACATTTTGTTACAGACTAATTGCGTCACCTATTACGTTCATGTTCCTGGAATTTGTGATAAAAAGAACAATGTATAGCCAATCAATAGCTTATGTATTTGAATGCATATTCTTGGTAAACAGTTAGGAACTGCCTCTTGTATTTTTCCTAAAAACCCATTTGTAATGGTGGGTAATTTGAGTGTATACTCAGAGCAACTCGAATCTACCCTCCAGAGTGGCCATCTTCAACAATTACCTTTGAATAAACTCTTTTTAAATGAGAAAACAAAAGAAAGCAAACAAACAAAAAAAAGAAATATGTAGAGTCAGCTGTGTTTTTCCACATTGTAAATAGGAGGGGAAAGAATAAACCTTGCCTGTATCTAATGACTTA
This sequence comes from Cheracebus regulus, assembly GCA_963574635.1. Lineage (NCBI taxonomy): Eukaryota > Metazoa > Chordata > Mammalia > Primates > Pitheciidae > Cheracebus > Cheracebus regulus. The sequence goes on along the minus strand of CAUYQU010045542.1, from coordinate 19,924 downwards.
GTGTCATAGGGATTCAAAAATGTTGTTTGTCATTTGTACCTTGATATGCTAATGGTGCAGTCTCCTGTTTGTCGATTTGATCTTTCCATCTTAGATTTCTTACCTCAAACCCATTCTGTGACTTCACCACCAGATTAATATTCTTTCCTGATCTCTTGGAATTTTAATAAAAACAGCATGGTCATGGGGTTTCATGAAGTTTGCAGCCCTGTGAGGGATTCAGATAATAATCAATCAATCTCATAATTAGATGTTATTTAAAATAAGAGCTTACAAAAAAGGGAATATGGTGATAGTAGAGCCTAGACAAAAGAATATATTACCCAGTTAGTAGACTTGTATATGCTAGGCAAAGGGACTGATATTTAAGTAATGTACAGGAGTCATCTAATCAGAATGATAGGGAGGGTGGGTGCAGAAGTGTCTTTTGTGAAGATGGATCAACATGTATGAATAGATACCATGATAAGCAGGAGCACAGAGGTTTTGAGAAAAGAAAGCTGTGGTCACAGTCACAGCTGAAGGAGACAGTGGGAGAAGGGAATTCAGCAAACTGGTGAAGGGGACAGGATCATGTGGTACCTCATAGGCTCTGATTAAGATTCTTTCTATATCTTTAGAACTATGGAAACTCATTGAAGAGTCTTCAACGAATAACATGATCAGATTTGAAAAGACCATTCTTGCTACAGCATAGAAAATAGTCATTCTTAGATCATTCTTGCTAACTTTTCCATGAGAAAATGAGTAACATAGATTAGAAAAGATCATTTTTACTACAATGTATGAAACAGTTGGGAAGAAGGTAAACTATGGGAAGACCATTTGAAAACTATCATGAAGAGAAATTCTGATGATTTAGATTAGGTGATGGAGGGAAAAGGATGAGGAACACAGAGGAAAGCAGGAATTAGCAAGGCAGAGATGTGGAGAATATAATCCATGACTATAGAACAAGAAGTGCTGAAAGAGTATGTTTCAGAACATTTAGAATTGAGAGGAATTTGGCATATCTGGAACAGAGTTTGTTTGTTGGGAATGATTGTTCTGGAGAGGCAGGTAGGGGCCAGATTACAAAGGTCCATTTTTGTGATACTAATGACAAAAGGAACAACTGAATAAATTGAGCAGGGAATCACAATCAGATGTAGAGTCCAGAGAAGCCTCTGATGGATGGAGGATGCTCCACATCTCTTATGAAATTAATTGAGAAACTGCTATTTTTCATATAAGACTTTTAATTATCTTTCATTTAGTTCCCAGAGGCTACTGGGCATAGGCACCTAGTAAGTAATTGCTAATAACAACATGCTTATTTTGGGCATGGCAATGTGGAAGTATATTCCTGCCAAGTAATCAGTGCCAGTTTTAAGCTGGCAGGGTTTATAAAGAATGGAGAAGGGAGTCTTTTGCCTCCATTAGGAGGAGACTATGCCTTCTCTTCTTCATAGTGACTCATTCCAGGTTGGCACAAAATAACTTTAATCAATTAGTGTGAATAATAGCATATCATTTTAAGCCTAAAATGGACATTAGAGTTTATCAGTTCTCCGGAAAAAGTCTGCAGAATATTTTTCTTTCAACGATATTGTCATACATATCATAGCCCTTGAATCTTTCCAAAACATTGAGTCAATACTTAAAACACCCCTAAAGAGCCACTCATCCCATTTTTCACATGTGGATCTTGTATTCATTTTTTGAAAATTTTAAGGTCTTAATTTCAGACTGCTTCTATAAAGGACTTAATTAGTAGCATAGTAAAAGTGCAGTCCATGAAATTAAATTCCTGATCTGAACCTCAGGTCAATTAACTTCTAAAAACAAAAAAAAACCTCTTTTTGAGACAGGGTCTCACTCTGTTGCCTAAGCTAGAGTGCAGTGGTATATGATCGTGGCTCGCTCACTGCAGCCTCAACCTCCTGGGTTCAAATGATTCTCCCACCTCAGCCTCCAGTAACTGAGACTACAGGAGTACACCATCAAACCTGGCTAATTTAAAAATTTTTTATTCAGAGATGGGATCTTGCTATGTTGCCCAGGCTAGTCTCAAACTCCTGGGCTCAGAATCTGCTCTGCTGGGTGCTATATTAGGCTGACAATGTTGAATAATACCTAATTATTCTCCAAAGAGAGAGGTCATCAACTGATGGGGGAAATACACAGGAGAGCAGGCAATGAATGATAGAGCAGTGTTAGAAGTGCTATGTTAAGGATCTTCATAAGGTTCTAAGGGAGGCCATTCTAATTCAACCAGGAAGGATCAGAGAAGACCATAAAGATAATGACCACAAGTGGAGTCTTGATGTAAGCTGAATAAGGAAGACTGAAGTGAAATTGTCCATGAAAAAGGAAGAAAGAAGAATGTAGAAGACCAAAGGGGACAGAGAGAAAGACAAAGTAAAGCACCTTTTGATATCGTTGCTGAGTTGTATGAAAGGCTGGCAAAGTGGGCAGAATTCATGTTCGGAAGGGTATTATATTCAAATTAAGGAGTCTCTATTTGGCAGACAGCTTTCATTCCGTGTGTCCAATATCCTACAAAGACCAAAGAGTCAGAGCAGATATTTTTTTCCAATCAAAGAATAACAAACTTTTCTTCCCAAAGGGAAACACTTTTATTTAAGAAAAATGCAGTAAAATATAGAATAGGAAATTCTCAAAGATACAAGTTCTTCTTGAAGAATGAGAAATGTAAAAATCATAAAATTATTGTATGATAAACTCCTTTTTAAAAAAGAGAAAACTCTGAGCACCTTTTCCTTAAGCCCCCTTTCATAAAGAATAGCTCAAATTATGCCTGCTTCTCCATCTTAATGATTGTGGTTTTCTTTCTCAAGACCTACTTAATACATCTCTGTTAGAATTTCAAAATGCTGGAAAGTCTTTATAAACAGACAGTTGATGACCCTAAGACATTTGGAACTTACTCTAAAGGCTGAGGCACAGTAGAGAAAATATATTGAATAATATACAATTTTGGTCAGGAAATGAGGAACTGAGAGGTTAGAGGCCCCATTTCCTGTGTCTGGACACTGGAGAGAATGCTTGTGTTTGGTCATCCAATTAAGAGCTGCCTGTTAAGAGCTGCCTGATGCCTGCACCCTGCAATCCAACACTTACTGGGAACCCATAACCTTTGCTTCTCCAACTTCTCCAACCAAGATTATGATGAAAAAAGAGACAAACCACGATTCCTACATGTGTTCTCAGCAGCTGGTTCACTGGTCTTTCAACGTTAGGCATGTTGCCCCTATGTACTTTTGGTCCAAAGCATAAAGGGATCTTGCATTTTAAGCACATCATATATTTATTTAAAGAATTTTGAATCTTTGCAGCTCTTATTGACTATTCAGCAGTGAAATTAGCTGTTGAAAAGCATTTACACTGGGGGTCATTTCTGGAAAGAAAAGAAGTATTTCTTACCTTCTTCTCTAAGACTGCGCATTCCTTGGGGGGTTTGCCCATTCGAGACTCTGCAAGAAGATGAAATAACTCATTTTTCTCTATTAAAAGATTATCTCAATTGCTATACAGAGAAGAACTAAACAATTATTAATATTCATGTGTCAGTGTTTATAAGAAAAAATTGTGAGGTTTGTAATCTTTTTTTAGGCAAGAAAAAAATTTAAAGAATGACTTCAAGTAGTGATTATAAAAAAATAATAATAAGGAGCAAAAGGAGAGAGAAGAGAGGTTAATAGGTAGGGGAGACTGATTCTAGACCAAGCATTCCAGTTTAATGTTTGATTTTCTTTTTATACATCTTGCATTTTGCTCTAAAGTAAAGGAGTTACCAAATTTCAGGCAAAATTTTCTACTCATGATGAGTGAGCATTTATAGAAAGGAGCGATAAGTTTTTTCAGTTGAATACATCCAGTACATCTAAAAATTAATGCAAAGAACACATTTCATGGTCACTAAAAGAAGGGTGCAATTTAATGTATGGTGTTATTATTTATTACTAAGAGAACCTGATACACAAAAATAGAAATTACTTTTTCTATATCTTCTTTCACCTTCAAATGATTTTATTTTACTTTTTTTTTTTACTTTAGATACTCAGAGTAGAATTTATAAAGATATTAGGAAGTATTTCCACCTCAAAGGAAAACAAAGATATAATGACATTTAACCATTTCAGATATTTCATGATATCTACTTAGCTTTGTGTATGTTTCTACTACATTAAAAAATCCAATTTGTTGGTTGTCTTGAAAGGCTTTTGTTTTCTGCAGAGATCGAATTTCCAAATATATTAAAATGATTGCGGTATTTATATTGTCCGTTCTTAGGGGCTGTACTTATATTGCATTTCTTTGCAAAGTTATTGATGATGTATCCTTGTTCTGCAGTATGGCACTTGGCAAAACATTGCTTCCTAATTTGAACTCCTCAATGTAACCTTCAGGGGGAAATGGCTCTAGAATACCATTGCATCAACTCTTTTAGCAAATTATATTATTAGACATCCATTTATAACTTATCCTCCAAGTGATCTCAGTCAAATCATTTGCTGTCTTGGTTTCGCTTCTATGAAATATTCTAGAGCAACTGCTGCCCTTGCTCGTGTCATGGGACTGCAGTGTCTGATGGCTTCTGAGAAGCTCATTTAACGCCTCCTAATGTGCATTCCATGTAACTAGTAGGGAGTTGTTTCTTTTTTTTTTTTTTGGTACATTTCTCAGATAAGTTGTAGGAGGTGGTGTGACTGGCTTAAGTACAGCAGTAAGATATAATCAGCTTGTGAGGAGTGCAAAAGGCAGGCATACAAGGGGGAGAGGAAGTGGAATAAGCGCTGCAGATAGTGAGCACCAGTCCACACCACACTCCCTGCCAGGAACTTTTCATACATTGCCTCATGTAGACTTTGAGATGACTCTGAAATCTGGGTGTTATTAGAGGCTGGGGATCACAACTAACTTGTCCTAGACACTTCATATAACCAGTAAAGGATAAATTGGCATTTGACACAAGTTTGACTGACTCCTAAACTTACACGTTTTCTGCGAAGTTATTTGAGACAATGGAGCATGGACTATTTCTTAGTTACAGTGGTTGAAGTATCATCTGCACTTAGTTTTCTTCCCAAATAAGATAAACTCTAAACAACAATAGGAGAAGTAGATTTGTGAGTTTTGTACAAATTGGACAGCTATTGATATCATTTGGCAATCTGTAGGGAGAATGGCTAAAGTAAACCGCAGGAACAGATCAAACCTTGATGATGTCTGTTTCACTGCGGGAGGCAAATGCAATATCTGCTTCTTGTGTGCTTCTATTATGTTGTGGAGTCTAAATCTGAGGTAACCACCATCATTTCAACCTGAGATATGGTTTACTAAATTAGGAGAAACATGCATAAATTTGTTGACTTTTAATCTCAAAAAGGCAAAAGCCGTAAGTGGAGCAATTCAAGTAGAGTTCTATAATCTGACTCTTTGCTATGAGAATTTGAATTAAGTATAAAATAAGTCTGGCAGTTAAAATATATTAGCATCAAATTAAAATATAATTTGCCTGTAAGATAGGTGCTAGTCATGGAATACTGTGCAGCCATAAAAAGGAAGGAAATTATGTCTTATGTACCAACATGCATGCAGCTGGAGGCCTTTATCCTCAGCAAATTAACACAGAAACAGAAAACCAGCTTCCACATGTTCTCACTTACAAGTGAGAGCTGAACTGAGTATGCATGGACACAAAGAAGGGTCCAATAGATACTGAGGCCTACTTGAGGATGGAGGTTGGGAGGAGGGTGAGGGTTAAAAAACTATCCACTACAATGCTCACTATCTGGGTGATGAAATAATTTGTACACCCAAAACCCAGCAACATGCAATTTACCCATGCAACAAACCTGCACTTGTGCCCCCTGAACCTAAAAGTTGGAAGGAAAAAAAAAAGGTGTTAAGATTATTCCAACCTCAGCATTTTAAATAATTTATGCTATGCCTTTCTTAGATAAGTAATAGTAATACCAAAACAATTATAGAATGGTAGAGTTCCATCCCTAGATCTTTACCCTCATTTTAGAAATAAGTTGAGGCATCAGGAGATAAAGTAATTAATGCACGATTATGCTGTGATCTGAAACATGAGTACAGTATTTATATTTCTGAGCTAAGACAAAAATCTAGATAACTGACTTTCAGTTTAGTACTTGTTCGTTTATACCACACTGCCCCAAAAGACACTAACTGTAATTGTACCTTGTCCTGACATTTAGGAAGGACTCACACCCTTTTATCCAAATGTTTCTTAGATTTCCTTCCTGAATACTAGGATTGTGAAAACTCTCCTTTCTAGGGACAAATAATGTTCACTGGCATATCTAGTTTAATGCTTTGCATACATGGTATGCCACAGAAAATTGGGTTAATGTTTGTAATCAGTAATTGATTGACATTTAATTTTCAGAGTTCAACCATAACTAAAGCTCCTTGAGGAGCTTTCTACTCCCCTAGTCTTCTGCTAGTGAAAACGATTGGGTCCGCAATTTCTACTGAATACTCTGCTCATGTGGCCTCCCCTAACGGACCCAGGTGACCATGGACCTAGTTTCAACCACTCTGTGGATTGGCCAAAACTCTAAAGGGAAGCTTACCATGAAAATTTCTATCTAAACGGGAATAATGAACAATTAGGTAGGCCTACTGAATTCTTCTTTACTCTGGGACTGTAAACACGGCAAAAGAAGGGAGGAAATCTGAGACCACAAGGTGGGAAGGGTTATAAGAATTTACACAAAAGTCACAGTGAAGAGAAAGCAGAAGATATGAGGTGAAGAAGATAATACTTACAGAGCAATGGTGTTGATATCAACTAGATACAGCAGCTGCAGTGAGACCAGAGATGCATTGAATTGCTGCATGTCACAAAAGTGGAGAAATAATAAATATATGATTCTGAGGGAGTAAGTTAGCCTGTATACATGAGGTGCCTTAGATTCTATGCTTTTCTAGTTCTGATTCTCAAGTGCAGGCACCATTCCTGCAAAGTTCTAGAATTTTTTGTTCATACTATTCTTAAAATAACTTGACCCCTCTTTTTGTTGAAGATGAATTTCTGTTGCTTACAATAAAAAGAACCTAATAGCCAGGCACAGTGGCTCATGCCTGTAATCCCAGCACTTTGGGAGGCTGAGGTGGGCAAATCACCTGAGGTCAGGAGTTCGAACCTAGCCTTTCCAACATGGTGAAACCCTATCTCTACTAAAAATACAAAAATTAGCTGGGTGTGGTGGCACATGCCTGTAGTCCCAGCTACTTGGGAGGCTGAGGCAGGAGAAATGCTTGAACCTGGGGGTCAGAGGTTACAGTGAGGCCGAGATCACTATTGTACTCCAGACTGGGTGATGAAGAGACTCTGTCTCAGAGAGAGAGAAAAAAAAAAAAACCTAAATTATAGAATAGGATCCATGGGAGAACATCTTGATAGTTTTTTTTAGCAGGAACATCGCATTCCAAATGCTTGCTATTTTCTGGGTATCAGTTATATTTACCATGATCCTGAGTAGCAGACCCTTTATTGTGTCCCAGTTCAATTTGCATCATCTTCATGCAGCATAAGGCAACAGTGATAGAAATAATCTCTAGAGTAATCTCCAAGTATGTTTCCAAAGCTGCTATGCCTCAAGTACTTCCTTTAACCTTTAAGCATCTGCCTTGCATACAGTCTTCTTGGACCACTCTTGGTAAAATATTTGGAAGGAGATCTGGAACCTGATTATTTTTCAATGAAAAAAGAATTTGCTTCTGTACTGGGAAGGAACAGTAATCCAACATAAGCTTGCCATCGAAAACCTCCATGCCCTCCTAATTCTTTTATGACTCTTGTGAACCCTTTCTCTTTGATACATTACCTTTGGCAATCATAGTGTTCCAGGCTGTGCCAATGAAGCTGGCTGAATCTGAACAGTCTTGGATGAGTGGTTTATGTTTGGAATTTCTTTTGCTTGTTGATATATGTACTGTTCATGTTGGACTTTGTGCTTATGTGAATTCTCCACATCTCAAAGGCATTATGTCTAGTAAGCAATTTCTCATAAATTCAACCATACAGTTATCCTGTGGAGTCATTGCAAATATTGTCATATTAGTGCCATTCTAGGCTTTGATTTATTTTTCATTCTAATGCTAACAACAAGGGGATGTTCTGATTTTTGTAGCCCTGTGCCTCCAAGGAGTTAATGGTAACAAATACACAACTCATTTATTTCCATTGTGCCCATGTGGTTTTCCAAAGTCAGACTTTAGAAGTGTCGTTTTTCATATGGGAAAATGAAGACCCGGCTAACTTGTCTTTATTATTAAGTGATTGGTGGAGAAATTAGTAGAAACTGAATCTCCAGATTCCTAATCTAGGTCATGCTGTTTCAACAAACTATGTTGCATTTTAATTGTGAAATATCCACTCCACATTGCATTTGCCAAATAGTTATTATGTACCCAATCACAGGATATAATTTTGAAGTTTTTTTCATTAGTGTATGAGGAGAGAGTTTCATACTGGGGTAGGTAGAAATTCCCAGATAAGCCAGGACTGAGAGAAATTAATGGCCAGTCCATTTATTTTTATAAACACAAATAAGATTATTGCAGCTTGAGCTTGAGGAACTAGTAGCATATCACTAGTTGCAGAATAGTCACACTATGGTGCAAAGAGTCAATGGACGTGAAAAAAATTTGTAAGAAGAAAATAAGATTCTTTGTTTTATTTATCATATTTAAAATAAGGTAAAGGTGTATCTTCCAAAAAGTACATTTTGTGGTAGACACTTTTCTTCTGCTAGACCATATGACATCGAGTGGCATCCCTTTCCTTCCTTTGTGGCCATTCTAACCCTGATCCCAGGCTGGACGTGGTTGAAATATCATCATGAAGTGAAGGTGGTTCTGGTTGAAACTTTGCCAGGATTGCCCCATTTTCCAGTCCTTGTAAATGAGTATCATGCTTGGTTGCCAAGTCGATGAGGTGATGTTCACATGGAGGCCCTTGGGCACAGATGAAACTGGAATTCCTTCTCACTCATTTCATACAGATAGTAAGAAACTCATTTCAACTAAGAACTATAAATTCTGATTAAGAAAGAATTGGTACTTGAAAGTTGATACTTTTAGTAGTTGGAAATGAGGGAAGCTTAGTTCAAGGTCACAGTCAGCTTGAACTTGGATTTGACACCAGAGCTGTCTGATTCTAATGCCCACACTGTTCCCTTCACCATATCCTGTGAATGTGTATCAAGCTTTCTCCCTTGCCTGTGGATAGGTAGTCTATTTTTTGAATAAAGCTCACTATTTCTTTCCTTCCCCCTCCTCCTTTCCCAGTTCCCCTTTTCTCCTTCTGTTTCTTTCTTTTTTTTTTTTTTCAAGATGATATTTACCTGCAATACACTATTGAAAATATTTCTACGCTTCTGCCCTGGGTGAACACAATTTTTATCAAGGGAAAAATAACATTTACTAACTATTACTTTTGCTGTAGCACCTGGTAGAAAGAAAAGAAAGCATAAAATTCAAAGTTTATGACACACTGCAGTTCATCCAAGGGCATCTAAATGTTCAAAGAGGGCCAAGAGAGAGATAATTTGTATTTAAAAGAAAATGAGGCCAGGGACACTGGCTCATACCTGTAATCCAAGCACTTTGGGAGACTGAGGTGAGAGGATTGCTTGGCCAGGAGTTCAAACCAACCTGGCAACATAGTGAGATCTCACCTCTTAAAAAAAGTCAAAAATTAGCCAGCTGTCTCTTTAAAACTGGAAAGGAAGAAAAAGAATATGGGAGGAATTCAATTTTTGATTAGATTATACTGGATTCCTGAAAGGAAAGGGGGGGTACCAAAAAACAGAGAATTTGTTGACCAAGTACCATGTTATACCAAGTGGTGTTTAAGAGCAGAAATGTCTGATGTTCAATTTAAAGATGCCTGCACTGCTGTGATGTAACCTCTGCTTGCCTGATACTCAACTCTAACCACATGTATCACATCCTAGACCGGGGAGGGAATGGAGGGTAACTGACAAGAGCAGCTTTTGATGTTAAAACTAGGAGCCAAATGCAGGCAGGGAATACTGTGGGAGGAGAACAACTAGAGTTGAAAGGATGGAATTTTCCATAAGCAATACAAAGATTTTTGATACCTGACTCCTACTTAAAACTAATTAGACTAGAAAGACTCATCTTTTTCTGAAAAATATTCTAATAATATATTACTCACTTTAGTTCCACATTTGAAAGCACTGTTGCCACAAAATCACCTATTCTTTTACTGATTTTATTAATGAACAAAAGACATTGTGTAGAACAATACATTTATCATAATTATGGGCAGATATAAGCATTAGCTCCATTATAAAGTAGGATTTAAACTGAATGTACAGTGTGGTCAAGTATGAGACATTTTTTTCCCCAGAATAGATGGATAGAGAAGCATTTTAAAGTCTCCAAAAACTCCAAGGGGCCTATGTGGGCTGTCTTCCAAAACAATAGTAATAATCATATTACTATGATCATATTACTCTGATAAAGATTCAATTAACCAAACAATTAGTCAGCTAACAAATATTTATCGAGGCTCACTCTTCTAACTGATCTGGGATACAGAAGGATTGTAAGAATTAGTATCCTCCCTAATGGAGCTTTCATTCTAGTATGAGAGACAAAAGTAACATATAAAAGCTAGAGTTAGTTACAAAGTGTGGGGTTAACTCAAGTAGAGGGTGGTTGATCAGTATAGGTTTAATGAAATTAAAATGAGGAAGATTCTATAAATGCAGGTCTGGCGAGAGAAAGTGGGGAGCTCTGGGGCCAGAACAGCAGAGGCCCAAAGGCATCGTAAATGGCCAATTAAGGAATTTTCCTACTGCAGCATGGGGCCCAGGGAGCTTCATTTGTAATCCTTTGTTCTGCGTTGTTTCATTCTTAGACTCTGATATGGTTTGGCTATGTCCTCACCCAAATCTTACCTTGAGTTGTAATAATCCTCACATGTCAAGGCTGGGGCCAGATGGAGATGACTGAATCATGGGGGCGGATTCCCCTACACTGTTCTCGTGGTAGTGAATAAGTCTCATGAGATCTGATGGTTTTATAAAGGGCAGTTCCCCTGCACAAGCTCTCTTGCCTGCCACCATGTAAGATGTCCCTTTGCTCCTTCTTCATCTTCCTTCATCTTCTGCCATGATCGTGTCTCCAGACATGTGGAACTGTGAGTCCACTAAACCTCTTTTCCTTGTAAATTACCCAGTCTTGGGTATGTCTTTATCAGCAGTGTGAGAATGGACTAATACAGACTCCATCACAGATCTTTGGGCTAAAGACTTTACCTCAAGGACCTACCTTATTACTTCTATTAAATGGTGTAAACAGTTTGCTCACCCATGCAATTGCTTTACTATGCAGCCCATGACCAACCCAACTGACTAATTGGCTCCATTAAAACAAGAGACAATTGTGGGATAATCCAGGTATAGTTAGGGCTCATACCCCACAAAAGGAAACAGGAAGAGAGAGGGAGAACAGAGTTTCCAATGTAGTGGATTAGTTCCATTTTTGCAACATTCAGAGTGCTGATACAATGGGTCAACTTTGGCAGCGCCTAGTTGCCATCTAAAAGTGAGGTACAGGGTGCTATTTAGAGAACTTTGTAGTGACATAGAGAACAAGGTTTGAGGAGAATTCTAATAGCTCTTACACAAAATGTTGAACAAAGTAAATTTATAATATGTGGGTCTGCAAAGTATTCATGTTTTTTCAGACCTGGAGAAGGGAGTCATCTGTAAAGAACGAATTCAATGGATGGACACTGGGGAATGAACGTCAAGGGCAAAGTTAGGTATGAATGTAAGCTAGATGTTTGCTCAGGTAACTACGGCCTGGAGTCTACCTGGAATGACAGATTATAAGAAGCCTCCTAGGCTGGGTGCAGTGGTTCACACCTGCAATTCCAGCACTTTGGGAAGCTGAGGTGGGAAGATCACTTGAGAACAGGAGTTCAAGACCAGGCTGGGTAACATAGTAAGATCCTGTCTCTACACAAAATTTAAAAAATTGGTTGGGCATGGTGGCATTTGCCTATAGTACCAGCTATTAAGGAGGCTGGGGCTGGAGGAGCTCTTGAGCACAGGAGGTCAAGGCTGTAGTCAGCTATGATTATGCCACTGTACTGCAGCCTGGAAGACAGAGCAATAATCTGTCTCTAAAAAAAAAAGGAAAGAAAAAAAAGAGGCCTTCCAATAGCTTACCTATGAAGAAGCTGATTGATAATATCTTAAAGTGTCCTTCTGTGCTTTTACATAGAACCCTAATCTTGCAGTTGAGGACTTGAGTCATCTCACAATTCCTTTGGCTAGAAAAATGTAAACCACTGTGACCTGACTTTGTTTACAGCTGGGAAGACCTCTATTTGATTGAAAATATAAATTAAGATATAGGTTTTAAGTTAAAATGTTAAATTATCTCTAGCTTTCAAAAAAGTCATAATTAAAGATCTTTCTTTAACCAACAGTATAGAGATCTAGTATTTCAAGTACTGAATTGGTTTAACTGAAAAATTTCTGAATGTTGAAGTGTCAGGTTCTCTAATAACATCTTTTGTGTTTCTAAGGTTTATTCCCACATTATGTTATATTATCAGAAAGCCATGTACTGGGATGATCTTACTTTATATCCCCATAGAATTTCCTTCCCAGAGTTACAATTTAATGTTTTGTCCTCAGCTTTTTTATAGAGGTCAATATAAGAAATAGCATAGGAAGAACCTTTTTCCCCCTCTGCCCTTTACTCTGGGCAGAATTAATCCCTTACTTGTCTACGTATATACCGTGATTTATATACTGTGATTTATAGACACGGTATATACATAGGGTAGCACTTAGGTAATAATATTATCATAAGGAATTTTGCTGTCTTAAATCTTCCTTATATTATCATCTTTGTTTTACTCCAAGGACTATAATTCTTCAGACTTTGCACTAATGAATTTAGACATTATTTTTCTCTATAAGAAAGATCATACTGAAAATTATGTAAAATAGGCTATTTTTCTGAGACACCTTTGTGACTTGTTAGAACACCCAGAGTCATTGGGACTGGACTGCCACTCTTCACTTATTCTATAAAATAAGTGAAGATGCAGATGCTATTCCTTTTGGAGACTGTCTTTGAAAGTGAGGCCCCTGGATTATGTCTGACTGTTGGGTGAGGGGAGGGCTTTAAAGTTCTAATTTTTGTATGTGCCCTATTTCCATGTCTTGTTTCCCAGATAATTATTTCCTTCTCTGTCTCTGCTTTTCTGAAGACAAAGGCACCTTTTTCTCAGCAATGAAGTTGGAGAAGAAACAGATTCAGGAAGAGTTCAATAGTGCCACCATTATTGCAACTACATAGTATACATGCCAAATTCACCCTGTCTTTCCATTTTACTTACCTTTCTCTTGTCCCATATACTTTTATTCTTGGCATGCTTACCTACAAAATTATCTTTTTTTCTATTTCCATATTCCCTATACCCTGTAGTCTTCTTTTATATTATTAATATTATACTTATAAGTTCTGAGATACATGTGCAGAACATGCAAGTTTGTTTCATAGATATACGTGTGCCATGGTGATTTGCTGCTCCCATCAACCCATCATCTACATTAGGTATTTCTCCTAATGCTAGCCCTCCCCTAGTTCCTCACCCCCTGATAGGCCCTGGTGTGTGATGTTCCCCTCCCTGTGTGTTCTCATTGTTCAACTCCCACTTATGAGTGAGAACATGTGGTGTTTGGTTTTCTGTTCCTGTATTAGTTTGTTGAGAATGATGGTTTCCAGCTTCATCCATGTCCCTGCAAAGGATATGAACTCATCCTTTTATATGGCTGCATAGTATTCCATGGTGTGTATGTGCCACATTTTCTTTGTCCAGTCTATAATCGATGGGCATTTGGATTGGTTCTAAGTCTTTGCTATCTTTACTATTGTGAATAATGCGGCAATACACATATGTGTGCATATGTCTTTATAGTAGAAAGATTTATAATCCTTTGGGTATATATTCAGTAATGGGATTGCTGGGTCAAATGGTATTTATGGTTCTAGACCCTTGAGGAGTTACCACAGTGTCTTCCACAAAGGTGGAACTAATTTACACTCTCACCTGTAGCCTTCTTTTAAAGCCTCTTTGAAATGCTATCATGAAAAATGTGTTTCTTTTCTCAGTGCTGAGAGCACATCAGTCTCCTCTTTCTCCTTTCACAGTGCCCGTTTCTCCTACTTTATCTCGTCAAATGTGCTGTCCTTTCTTTGTCTGCACTGTTATTGTACTTCCTTCCATGTTTGTTTCTTCCAAACTTGTATTTCTTTTGTCTCCCCATTTAACAGGCATCATTTCTTTTATCTTAGGAATCTATTCATAAGATTCACTTTTTTCCCCCATACAGTCTTTGTACTCTAAGGCACAAACATCTTGAAGGTAGAGACCATATTTTTTCTATGTTCTTTATATTGTCACTCCAATTAAATGAATGTCTATGTCCTGTTGAAGTCTGGAAGCCTGATAAGTACACTGTAGTAAAAGTCACAATAAACATGAATGACTGAGAGTAGATTTTGTTGCCAGTAGAAGAGACATTTAGGAGAGCAAAATGACACATAGAGAGGATGCAACTGATTACTGACCTACTGGAAATCCCAGGCCGGGCACGGAGGCTCATGCCTGTAATCCCAACACTTTGGAAGGCCCAGATATGAGGCTCACTTGAGCTCAGAAATTTAAGACCAGCCTGAGCAACAAGTGAGATCCACTTCTCTACAAAACAATAAAGGGATTAGCCAGGCATGGTGGCCCATGCCTGTAGCCTCAGCAACTCAGGAGGCTGAGGCAAGAAAATTGCTTGAGCTGGGGAGGTCGAGGTTTCAGTGGGCTGTGATCATGCCACTGCACTCTGGCACCTGGGAGACACAGCAAGACCCAGTCTTCAAAGAAAGGAAAAGAAAACCCATACATTTAGCTCAATTGACTAAAAGCCTAAATGAAAAATATACATCTTTCAGCTTAAAGGGTTGTTTGGATTGATGTATTGAGTAAGGTATTACTGTTTGGACAATTGTAAAAAAGACCTGTGAAAGCCATATTTTAGTTTGGACAAGCTCACCCATCCCATGCCCTGTCTCTACTAAGGAAGGAGGATTAATTGTCAAAGAGTTTTTTTCTTTTAATTCTATACAATAGGTACAGTAATTATCTCTAATCCCATTTGAAACACCACATTTATTAAGGCAAACTTATTTTTGATGAGTTTCATTATTAAATAAAAACTAAAACTGAGAGTTTTTCCTATATTGGTAAATACTGATTTCATTTTAATTTTTTTAAAAAAACTGGAATGGGAATAATATGGGCATATTTTTTATCATTTGCCCAAAATATTTTAAGAAAAGACTATACTTTGTAACTTTTTTTTTTTTTTTACTATGAAGGGGTTAATTTTGTTTTATTTTTAGTACTTGCTTGCAGTTCACTTTAAAAAGTGTCGTTTAGGCTTGTTAGTTTCAAAAGAAATAATATATTTCCTCTTGATTTAAAATGTCCGTGCTATCATTAGATATTAATAGTAGAACTAATAGCAGGATTGCCTGGTACAAATTTGTCCTGTCCTTCTTCTGACTAAGCAATAGGGTGCAAATGCTCCTTGCTGTGCTTCTGATGATGAAATAGAAATAACACTTCACATTTTGCAACATGTTATATTTCATAAATCCCTTTCACATTCATTACCTCATTTAATCATCAAAAACAATTTTTGTGAAGTAGATAGTATTTTTTCATATTTAAGTGTGAGAACATCGATGGTCAGGGAAGCAATGATTCAGCTGAGGACACAAAGTGAATGTCAGTGCCAAGACTTAAATCTGTTTCTTCTCACTTTCCCTCCAGGGTCCTTCCCACATCATCACACTGTCTCCTTCTTCTGTGCTTTGCTATCCTGCTACACCAACTAGCTAGTGTCTTTATCACACTACCTTAGAATAGCTAACACTTACTGAACACCCACTCTCTGCCAAACCCTGTCTTAAGCACTTACATGTGTTACCTAATTCAGTCCTTGAAACTGATGTATGATAGGTAATTTTTATTTTTATTTTACTTTAGGTTCTGGTATACATGTGCAGATCATGCATGACTATTACATAGGTACATACATGGCAATGTGGTTTGCTGCCTCCATCTATTATTATCTCCATTTTGCAAACAGGGAAACATAGAACTTAGATAGCTTGCTCAGAAAGCATAGCCAATAAGTGTAATAAGTAGGTCTCAAATCTGGATAGTCTATCTCAGAAAATACATGCTTAACCAGCATCCTCTATTGCCTCTTAAATAACCAAAGCCCGTAAAGATTTTATAAATGACTTTTCTCATGAATAATAGGGCCTGGGGTGAGTTTCTCAATATCACTTATGGCAGTAGGAATTTCAGCAATAATAATCTTGGTGCATTTTCCAAAAAGGATGGCTCCCCATTGGGTAACACAAGCTGAAATGTGTATTCTGTTAGAAATTACTGATACCAGCCTAGGGAGGTATCAAGAATAATGCTGTTGCCATAAAGATGTAAGTCTTGAGACAAACACTGGAGAGATTCCGTCATTCAATCAACTATGCAAATATTTATTCAACACTTTTTATGTTCAAATGCTGTATTAAGTATCTGAATAATATTCACATGAAGCTGAAAATCTAATAAAAATACATTTGAGTACAGATACTTGGTAAATTCTCTAAAATGCAAAAATCTTCATGGACAAGTGAAATTTCTTTAATATGGAGAAATCAAGGAAGGTTTAATGAAAGTAGTAACATTAGAGTTAATCTTTGGGTAAAGTAGAGGAAAAAACAAATTGTAGTGCATAGTATAACTGTATATAGGTTCTTTGGAGATGCCTATTGAGTATAAAATTTTCAGAACTTACTTTATGAGTCAATAGGAACTTTATACACTGATGAGAATAAAGTGTGTCTGTTCAAAGTATGCTGTCCGTGGCATGAGAGTAACCACCACATTGATATTTGTTGAAGAAAAGTTCTCCCGGGTTCTTCCCAGTCTCCCCTCCTTGGGTGCCAATTAGGCATCTTAGGAAGGACAAGTCATCTTCCCTGTTCCAAAGAATCGATTTTTATAGTTATTTATATCTACTTTTCATGAACATGCAATATTCATTTTGATTATTATTAAATCAATATAAATTCTGAATGAATTTCTCTGACTTTTACTTTGCTTATTAAGTTGGAGACTCAAGGGCAATGCAGATGAGAATTTCAGATTCTTCCTTTGAAAAGATTTTTAGTCAGTGGCTCTTTAAGAAGACCCAAAGCAGGTTGTGTATATTTGGTAAAATCAGATACTTGGTATATAGGGAGTTTTTTTGTAACATCATATGAGGATTTTTTAATATTATTTTAAAATTTTTCCCATAAAAATACAAGATTAGCAGAGTGCTCACGAGGTATTTTTGTGCCATTTCATTATACTGCCATAAGGTGGGTAGTGGTGCCTTAGTTGTGGTTTTGTGATTTGAGTTGCTAGGCTGCAGCAGGAATGTGGTAAAATTTCCCACCATGAGGATTTCTTTGCTGAAATGCACTGCCCTTCGTAAAAAACAAACAAACAAACAAAACAAAACAACCTGGAAGTGTTTTCCAATGGAAATTGACTAACAAAGAAATCAATAATGAAAGAATATTGTTAGACTGGCAAGAATCACGACGACAATGTTAAGAAAACATTCTACCTATTTAACATATTTAAATTCTAGATCCTCAGTATCATTATTAAGAGTTTAATGAGTTCTGTTTAGAGTGCCATTTCATTAAGTGTCCTCATCATACTTAGCTTAAATTATGTATCTAAATATGTCTCCTCTATGAAGTTTTTTGTGGTCAGAATCAAGTGATACACTAATTTCATTTAGCAGTAGATGTATATATTTTGATACATATCAAAGATGAAGTGTAGCTTAGTTCCCAAAAAATGTACTAACTGAAAACTTCAGTTCATGTGATACACCCAGCATTCACCCTCGTGGAATTTAGACAGGAGGGATTGTGGCCTGTATGTTTGACTATTAGAATCTATCTTAATAAAATTCAAAAAATAGTTTCATTAGTAATTTCTTCAAAGAATCTGCTTCAATTTATTCAGATGTTTTGTAGTTCCTGCTTTGTATTAAATATAAAGCACTGAGTTAAAGAGGTAAAAATATCACAATGCACAAGATAGTCTCTCTCCTCTGGGATCTGGTGAAGAAACAGATATGTAAAAATTGTAAAAAAAAAAAAAAAAGAAAAGAAAAAACAAAAGTACAATGTAATTATAATATAGGAAAATTAAAGGCCATTCATTTTTTGTAAATAAAAAGCTATGGGAACAAAAAAATGAACAATTTTTTTTTCTAATTGGCACAATGTAAATGGGATTGTGGAGGAGCAGTTTGTATTTAAGCCCGAAATTGAGCTACATGTATTATTTTTAAAATTGGAGATTTGAAGGAAACACTGGTGGCAAACAGAACTGTCCCAACAATAAACAGAGATTTGGAAAGGCAGATGGATACCACATGGCTGGAGGACAGGTACACAGCTGATGGGGCAGAAGGTAACTATGAAATGTTTGCAGAAGTCAGATTGTCAGCCTCTTTTAAAGCCTGCAAAATGTGTACACTTTATTGTGTAAACAATGGCAAACAGTAAAGATTTTGAACTGTAATGATGTAGTGGTCTGGGGCAAGCTATTCAGAGCTAGCATTTTGACTTACAGTAACCCAGCTGTGGATTGTTACAGTAACTGAACTGTGAATTTTTATTTACATGTATCCAGAGTTGTTCCCTACCTTTTTGCAAGGTCAATGTCTCAGTGAAATGCTTTAAATACCTTGTCCTTTAAGTAGAACCTTAACATCGTCACATTATTCTTCTTCTTTTAGAGACCATGTTTAACTCTATCTACAAGCACACACCACTATGCCTCACTAATTTTTTTATATATTTTTAAAAGTGGAGTCTCACTATCTTGTCCAGGCAGATCCCAAAATCCTGGCTTCAAGCAATCTTCCCACCTCAGCCTCCCAAAGTACTGGGATTACAGGCATGAGCCACCACCATGCCCAGACTTTTCTCTCTCTTAAAAGTTTTCATTTTCAACAAATTCATATGGGTAGGATTAAGATAAGAAATAGTACAACTGGATGTAAGATGGAAAGCAAAAATCTCTCTTGCTCTGTTTATTTTGCTTCCGCTCCTGGAGGAAACCACGTTTGATTATTAAACTGATACATTATGTATATTCATTTAAAAAAATATATTAGATTGACACAAACGTGATTGCAAGTTTTGTCATTGAAAGTAATGGCAAAAAAAAAGTTCTAGGGGGTTTCGCCAAGATGGCCAAATAGTAGTAGCTCCAGAGCACAATTCCCAGTGAGAGTGACCCAGAGGGTGAGCGATTGCCACATTTCCAATGGAGGTACCAGGTACATCTCAGTGGGACTGGTTGGACAGTAGGTGTAGCCCAAGGAGGGCAAGCTGGTGCAAGGTGGGGTGCTGCCTCACCTAGAAAGTGCAGGGGACCAGAGGACTCCCCCCCTACCCAGTGGATGCCATCAGGGGCTTTTCTAGCCACTCTGGCACTCTAGTTAAGATACTATGCTTCCCCTCGCAGTCTTTACAGCCCACAGACCAGGAGATTCCTGCCAGCCAACAAGTGCCGTGGGTTTCCTGCACAAAAACCCACACAAATTGGGGCAGCTGTTTTAACTGGCTCCTGGAATGCCTGCAAGACAGAGCTGACATTCTCCAGAAAAAGGGGGCTGAAGGCAGGGAGACAGGTGACCTGGCTTGGTGGGTCCCTACCCCACAAAGACCAGCAATCTGAAATGCA